>SJYX01021581.1:328053-364051 GCA_006410675.1 Oreotragus oreotragus
AAAAAAAAAAAAATTCCTGGACTCCCCTGGTGACACAGTGGATACGAATTTGCCTGCTAATGCAGGGAAGATGGATTTGATCCCTGGTCTGGGAAGATTCCACATACGGAGGGGAAAGTAAGCCCGTGTGCCACGACTAATGAAGCCCAAGAAGAGAAGCCCCGCGAGAAGAGAAGCCACTGCAATGAGTAGCCTCCGCTTACCGCAACTAAAGAAAGCCAGTGCAAAGCAACCAAGACCCAGAGCAGCCAAAAATTAAAAAAAATAAACAAATAACTTCTAAAAAAAACCCTCCTGGGGCTTCCCTGGTGGCTCAGTGGTAAAGATTTTTGCTTGCCAATGCAGGAAATGTGGGTTTGATCCCTGATCCAGGAATATCCCACATGCCTCCGAGCAACTAAGCCTGTGCGCCCCAACTACTGAGCCTGTGCTTTAGAGTCTGTGCTCCTTAATAAGAGAAATCACTGCAATGAGAAGCCCAAGCACCACAACTAGAGAAAAGCCCGAGCAGCAACGAAGACCCAGCACAGCCAAACTTAAATAGTTTAAATTCCCTACTTTTCAGTTATCACAAATGATTAACAATGTCCATTAATGTCTGTGATGCAAAAAGAACCACTGCTTTCAAAGAACTTTCACCTAAATAAGAAAAAAAGAAAAACAAATTTAAGAAAAATTTAGTAAGATTTCATCAGCATCTTCCACTTGCCTCCTCAGTAAATCTGAAAATTTATGAGTAAATTTAGAAAATTTAGAGTACAAATTCCTATTCTCCAGTATGAGAAAAATCAAAGTTTAGTCACCTGTTCAACTGGTAGAACCAGATTCTCAATCCTCATTTTCCAATTTCCAAGCTTAGCTCTCTTCTAAAATACCACAGGGACCCCAAATTTGCTTCCTTGCTAAGAGGTCTTAGGAGCTAGTTCAAAGCAGTAATTTTGTGGCCAAGTACTCATTTCTGAGTCTATTATTAATTTTGATAATTAATGCAGTTTGCAACTGTATCCCCTGTACCTTGAAACTGTATAGCACCTAATAAGAGCTTAACAAGTATTTGTTAAGCAAATGGATGAGTAACAGTTTAAGAGCTATGTTGGTGAAGAAAAGGGAATCACTCCTCCCCCTCCACCTTCATACACCATAACCAAGTTTGTGTCAAGAAATCAAGCATCTATCTGACGATTTATACCCATTAAAAGTAACATCAATTCTCAAAAGGACCCCTAGTGAATCTAACTTAGATCTTGTCAAATCCCAATACATCATCTCTAGATCTTCCTCCAGGAGGCAGCAAATTATATTACAATGACCCCCAACACGGAGATCTGTTAAGATGCAGATTCTGACAAACCCAGGGATGAGATTCAAGACAGCCCCTTGGGTGATTCTGAGCCAGTAAGTAGACTGTGGGCCATATTTCAAGAATCACTAGGTATGTTCTGAAGTCAGAAAGAACTCTAATCAGATCCCAGCCACACTGTTCAACATCTGTATGGCACCAAATGAAAAACTTCATTTTACTCAGCATTAATTTCTCACCTGTAAAATGGAGATAACATTACCTAACTTGCAGTGTTGTTTTAAAACGAAGCCAAGTAAAGTACCTAGCACAGTGCCTAGCACATAGCATTTGCTTAGAAAAGGACAGCTACTAGTCGTCATCCTTTGAGATCACTGAAGAGAGAGAAAAGAAAAAAATGGACGTATTTCTTGCCAACAGCTTTGGCTCTCCATTTCTCATTCACTCACCTTTTGAAGACAAGAACTTCTGCTTAACTCAATATTTGATATCACATTAGTTTCAGATTTCACATAAAGAGCCCTAGGAATGAGGAAAAAAGGTTTTAGAATGAGTGCCAGAAAGGAGTTTGTCTTGAATGCTTCTAACTCACCGTGGTCCAACATTCTGCGCAAAGTAGGGGCCCAACCTAACAGTCTATGAGTCTGGAAGAGCTGGGTACAAGTCCTAGCTCTGCAAATGACTTGCTGTGTGACTTCAGCAAGGCTCTGTCCCTTTTCGTGTCCTTTCAGTGTCTCCATCTCACCAGCGAAAGGATTTCAACTTCAGTCTATGAATCCCAAAGAAGTAGAGGTCTGATTTGTACTTAACCTGGTGTGTAGTTTTTAAAACCAAGATAATTAAGTCCTCTCTCCTGCCCATGGCTGGGTTTACCCATCTGAAGTGGTGGAGGTGGCCCTCATCTCCTCGGTCCTGCTCCCAGATATCTGGGTCCCGGATGGCACAAGGACTTCGGCGGAAGAGCCGCACCTTCAGCTACGAGCTGAGGACCACCCGGCGCGTTAGATGGGGCGAAGGACGAACAGACCTCAAGCGCAGGAGTTGGGTCGGGTTCCCTGGGCGGGGATGTGGGGCTTCAACGCTGGCCCTGCCTCCGCCCCTGCCGACAGAGGAAATAACCCCGAGGCACGCCCACCTCTCACGGCCCAGCCACGACTGCCCGCAGCGACCGTTGGCGAGGGCTTCCTCCCACCACACTTGGGACACAGGCGAAGACGACTCCAAGAGGAGCCCGCTGACCGCGCGGAGGCCAAAACGCTCACTCTCCCCGGGCTCGAGTCCCTCCCCTCGCCTCACCTCTCGAGTCTCGGCCGTACCGTGCGACTCGGCTCCAAGGCGCGTCCTCCGCTGCGGGGGGGACTGAGGCGGTAGCGTGGCGGGAACGGAGGTAGCCCACTCCCGGGCCGGGCTCCCTTTAACCCGCCAGTCCCCTTGCCCGCCCATTGCCCTGCCCAGGAGGAGGTGTGGCCCGGCTGGGCGGGACTGGCGAAAGCAGTGAGCAGGCACCCGCCCGGAAGTGCGGAAGGCGACTAGAGAGCGAAAATTCAGCATGCGCAGTCACGTGGCACAGCGAGAGAGCGACGCGGCTATTAGCCAATGACGCGGCCAGAACCGGAAAGAGTTCCGCCCCCAAGCCGCTTTCCTCCTCGCGATTGGCTGTCCTGTACAGACGAAGCCACGTGTTCCTGATTATAAAGGCGATTTCGGCTGCTGGAAGTGGGTACATCACGGTTCTCTGGCTTAACCTTGAGGGTGATGCGAGGACTCACTATCGAGCGAGACGTGGAAATGCTTAAACTGTTCTTCCTTTAAGAGGGGTATCGTTTTCATCTTCGACTTTTTGTCACCCCCCTCATTTATTGATAGAGGAAAAAAGTGCTAGTCGCTCAGTGTCGTGTCCGACTCTGCGACCCCATGGACTTCTGTCTGTGGGATTTCCCAGGCAAAAATAATGGAGTGGGTTGCCATTTCCTTCTTCAGCGGATCTTCCCGACTCAGGGATTGAACCCAGATCTCTCACATTGCGGGAAGATTCTTTACCGTCTGAGCCACCAGGGAAGCCCGCTGAGAGAGAAATGGAGGCCCTAAATGGGAAAAGGTGGCTACAAAATAAGAGGGCCTCTTGCCCCAGTTTAACTTACTCTCCACCGAAGGAACCAATACCCAAAGGTTCTTTTAAAGATGTAAATGAGTATATAAAAATAAATATGAAATGTAATTCCTCCGTGGCTTTCCTTGACATTCATAGATAATGTCAGATTTCTCCCTACTCCTCCAAAGTCCTCAATGTTCTGGGCCCTGGCTCCTTCCTTCTAACGTCGCAACTCTCCTTCCCTCAGCCCTCTCCACCATCCTAGCCTCCTTTGCCAAGCTTGTTCTCTTTTTCGACCTAGACACTAACTGGTTCCAGTACCTGGTTTTTAATTCTCCAGTGTCAGCCTAAAGACCTGCATGCCCTTTCCTTGGCGACTGTCCTGCTAGTCACTTTCTAGCATGTAGTCTTCATTTAATTATGTGCCACAAACTAGGCACTATCCGATATAGATTATATGTTCATTTGTTCATTTTCTATCTTGTATTGCCTGTAGGGGGGTTCACAGATGATGACTGCATAGAATGATAGGATAGATGGCAGTGAAAGAAAACCAGTGAAGGAAACAAAATGGTGAGCTTCGTTTTCTTCCCTTTTCAAGAACACATTCAAGGAACTCCCTTTCTTATCTTGAGATGAGCCTCAGGTTTCTGTCACCCACCAGATTCAGAACTTCCAGAGTCACAAGCCATATCAGGATCAGAACACCTGGGTTCTGCTCCTGGTGCAATCCCTTAGCAATGAGGACAAATCGCATAATCTCACCTTTCCAAGAGTAATTAATGGCCCCACACTCAAGAGTCCTGGAGAGGGTCAAGTAAGACAATGGGTGTTAATGTATTTTTTCCACTCCTTATAAGTTGCAAAACAGAAGACAACAGTTAACAATTTCTGGTTATTTATTTCTGGATGCACACAACTTCACATTTATTATCTTATTTAGGCCTCAGAGAAGCTTTTGTGGAGAAGGAAATTGCAACCCACTCCAGTATTCTTGCCTAGAGAATCCTGTGGACAGAGGAGCCTGGTGGGCTGTCTATGGGGTTGCACAAAGTCGGACATGACAAGCGATTTAGCAGCAGCAGCAGAAGCTTTTGAGGAGGTGTTATGTTATGATTCTCCCTTTATCGGTGAAGAAATGAGATTCAGAGATGCTAGATAACTTGTCCCGGGGAAGGCAATGGCACCCCACCCCAGTACTCTTGCCTGGAAAATCCAATGGACGGAGGAGCCTGGTGGGCTGCAGTCCATGGGGTCGCTAACAGTCGGACAGACTGAGCGACTTCACTTTCACTTTTCTCTTTCATGCATTGGAGAAGGAAATGGCAACCCACTCCAGTATTCTTGCCTGGAGAATCCCAGGGATGGGGGAGCCTGGTGGGCTGCCGTCTATGGGGTCACACAGAGTTGGACACGACTGAAGTGACTTAGCAGCAGCAGCAGATGACTTGTCCACAGTCCCACAGTTATTAATAAATGACAACAGCATGATTTCAATCCAATTATAGCTGCCTGCAAAGCCCACTCTTAACCACTACACTCACTGTGTTAGTCAAATGTAAGACTATCCCCATCCTTGTGTGTAACAGATACCACTAAGGACTGGTTTAATATAATAAGGGCTATCATTTTCTCTCTCTTATTCCATACGTTCTCATCAACTTTTGTTGTTTTTGAGTTGCTAAGTCGTGTCCCATGGACTATATAATCCACCAGGCTCCTCTGTCCATGGGATTTCTCAGGAAAGAATATTGGAGCAGGTTGCCATTTCCTTCTCCAGGGCATCTTCCCTCCCTAGGGATAGAACGGGCATCTCCTGCATTGCCAGCCAGATTCTTTACCACTAAGCCACATGGAAGCCCCTCATCTACATTGCAGATGAAGAAATTGCAGCTTGGAATATTGTTACTTAACAGAGCCACTCAACTGACAAGTAGTGGATTCTGAGGTGGGACAGGGAGGGCTTTTCTTTGTTATAGCTGTCTCTCCCCCGAGCCTCTCATTGGTGCCTCTCACTCACTAACTCAGCATCCAGGCTGCTATTTAATGTGGTCCCCTCACCCACTCACATACAAATCCCCAGGGGCCTCATACAGCTAGACATTGGTCCATCATTCCTATTGTACCTTCATCATGCTCCAATTCTCTGCAGCAGGAATCTTAAGGTGTGGAACAGATAACCAAATCCCTGCTAAAGGAGAGCTGGCTAAGTAATAATCAGCTTTCCCTCAATAACAGCATGTCAGCAGCCCAGCCAGCCAGAACCCAAATCTCTTCACCCCTCCCAACCAAGCCTGAGCATTTCCATCCCATTGGTCTCAGGGTGCATAGAGGTGACTGGCAGCCAGAGGGTTGTACATTATAGCCATTACTCTGTCCCAAACTCTTTTCCAAAGGGTAATAATGATGTGTTAACTGGGGATGTTACAGGCCAGCAAAGAAGTCATCTCAGGTTAGGGATTACTTCAGGATTCAGTTCCTCAGCCCTTCCTGACTACCCACTCTTCCAGCAAGGACAGGTCACTTCCTCTGAGACCCAACTGTTGAGTGGACTGTTCCTGATTTGCTATTTGGGATTCATTTCTGCTGATATAGCTGTTTTGCTTTTTTCATTTTCTTTTTTTCTTTTTAATTTAACTTGATGGTTCTTAGGCAGAACTCACTGGTAGCTCAACTGGTAAAGAATCTGCATGCAATGCAGGAGGCTCTAGTTTGATTCTTGGGTCAGGAAGATCCCCTGGAGAAGGGATAGGCTACCCACTCCAGTATTCTTGCCTGGAGAATCCCACGGACAGAGGAGCCTGGTGGGCTACAGTCCACGGGGTTGCAGAGTCGGACACGACTGAACAACTGACACTGATTATTCTTAGAAATAGGTAACATGTACAAGTAAACAAGTTCAAAATATCAAAGAGTTTACAATGAAAAGTAGATTTCTCTCCTACACTGTCCATTCTTACCTCAGCATCCCTTTCTGGAGGCAAACACAGCACCAGCTTCCTGTGCTTGATTCTAAGGTACACCTAGGGTTGATACGGAGAAGGCAATGGCACCCCACTCCAGTACTCTTGCCTGGAAAATCCCATGGACGGAGGAGCCCGGTGGGCTGCAGTCCATGGGGTCGCTAAGGGTCGGACGTGACTGAGCGAATTCACTTTTACTTTTCACTTTCATGCATTGGAGAAGGAAATGGCAACCCACTCCAGTGTTCTTGCCTGGAGAATCCCAGGGACGAGGGAGCCTGGTGGGCTGCCGTCTATGGGGTCACATAGAGTCGGACACGACTGAAGTGACTTAGCAGCAGCAGCAGGGTTGATAAGCCAGTGATCTATGCATGTACAAGACTCCCTCAATCAACCAATTAGTCACTCTCATATATACTTAAAAAAAAAAAATATGCAGGGACTTCCCTGGTGGTCCAGTGGTTAAGAATCCATCTTGCAATGACAGACATGGGTTCAATCCCTGGTCAGGGAACTAAGATCCCATATGTCTCAGAGCAACTAAATCCACCTGCTGCAGCTACTGAGCCTGCACACTCTGGAGCTTGTGTGCCACAACTAGAGAGTCCATGCACTGTAGTGAAAGATCCTGCATGACAATGAAGATCCTGCATGCTGTCACTAAGACCTGACACAGCCAAATAAATATATATATATTTTTTAAAGAAATGGGCATAAATTATTATTCTATACTCTTAGAAATTAATAATACTAAACTTTGAAGATTCTTCTATCTCAGTGCATAAAGAGCTCCTTTGTGACTATCTATTGCTAAGTAACAAATCACTCCAAAACTTAGTGGCTTAAAATACCAATTGTCATTTTGTTATTTCTCATGGTTGCTGTGGATCAGAGGTTTGGTAAGAGTTTCCATGGGTGGTTCTGGCTTGGATCTCTGATAGAACTATATAGTCAGATAGTGGCTAGAGTGGAGACAGGGAAGGAAGAAGCTGAAGGCTGAACATCTCTCTTCATGCAGACTCAGGGCCTCACCCTGTGTCTCTCTTTATGGGCTAGTTTAGGCCTCCTCACATCATGGCAGTTTCAGGGAAGTCTGTGCTTAAATGACCTCTGAAGACTTCAAAGGTTCCAGTAATAGGATTCTGTATAGCCTTTTAGAATCTGGCCTCAAAAGTCACATACTTGCAAGTCTCAATAAGAGACATGTCCAAGTCACACTGTGAGAAGGACATGTGGGGTGGGGAAGGAATATCACTGTGGCTATCTTTGGCCTTAGCAGCTTCATGGTATCCCACTCTTTAGGGGGACCATCATTCATGTAAGCACTGATGGACATTTATATTGTTTCCATTCTTTTTAACTAATTAACAAACTTAGCCATGCTGAGTCTTAGTTCTGGCATGTAGGCTCTTAGCTGTGGGATCCAGTTCCCTGACCAGGAGTTGAACCCGGGCCTCTTTCACTGGTAACAAGGAGTCTTAGCCACAGACCCCCAGGGAAGTCCTCTCCACTTTTCCTCAGCTCCCTCTCCCCCAGTTCCTAGAGGAGGCTTGGCACTTCTTGATCACTTGCCTCTCAAGGATGCTGTGTGGCAGGATAGGAAGTAACTATTCTCAGACTCAAGGAGAGATCTTCTCTTCTTTTTGGCCTTTGAGGGAAATTAGACTGAATTATCCTGGAGAGGGAAAGAATGGAGGAGGAAAGGAGATTTTTGAAAGCCTCTGCCAGGAGGGCTAGGCTTGGCAAGATCTTCAAGTGGCAAGGACCTGGGCCTTGTCCTGCCCTGGGGAGGTGGGAAGGTTTGCCACGTGGGTGCCTTTTGCTAGCTCTGGGAGCCTGAAGCCATAGAAAGAACCCCAGAACCCTGGCCAAGAACAGCACTGTTTCAGGGGCATTATCAGTTTGGACAAGGGGCACATGTGTGAACGCAGAATGGACCAAATAAAGTTTACAGGGCTTTTCTCCAGCTGAACTGAGTTAGACCAACAGGCCTTCACATGACCCTGGGGTGGAACAATGGTCACCGTAATTACTGAGATTGGATATCCTGCCAGCACTGTGGGATGGGGCCTTGGAACATATACGATTTGATTTGGAGGAAGAAAAGAAATGTGACTCTTACACTGGGGGTGAAGCAGTACAAGTCACCCTTGCTATAATATTTAGGTACAGAAAGTGATCTATTATTTGGTGTTTCATAGTGATAACAGGCCCCAGCATTCCAGATTTGCTCTTTCAGGATTCTAAGGTAGGTGCTGTGGGAAATGGTCATTCAAGATGGAACATGATCTCTGCACTAAAATATTGACTTTCTCAACATTTCTTTACTTAAACGCTTTTATTTTTGGATAGCCAGGACAACATTTTAAAAGATTAGTAGTTAAAATTGTTCTTTCTGTTCATATTTTTATTAAAAGGTAAGACAATAAGAAAGTGCACAAAGATTTAGCAAATGTTCTTTAAGAATACCAAAGAAAAGAAAAAAAGAAGGAAAAAATCAGCCTAAATAACCAATAGTTAGAAATATTTTAAATTATGGTACAGCCACCCAGTGGAACTCTGTGAGGCCATTAAAAGTCAGGTGGTAATGGAATATTTAATGGCATAGAAAGATGTTTACATACATGTTAAACAAAATATCTAGGAACTTCCCTGGTGGTCCAGTGGTCAAGACTCCATACCTCCGATGTAAGGAGCAGGGGTTTGATCCCTAGTCAGGGAAGTAAGGTCCCACATGCTCTGTGGTGCAGCCCCAAAAGTATTAAACTACCTTTATGGGCTTCCCTGGTGGCTCAGATGATAAAGAATCTGCCTGCAATTCAGGAGATCTGGGTTTGATCCCTGGGTCAAGAAGATCCCCTGCAGAAGGGAATGGCAACCCACTCCAGTATCCTTGCCTGGAGAATCCCATGGGCAGCAGAGCCTGATGGGCTACAGTCCATATGGCCACAAAGAGTCAAACATGACTGGATGACTAGCATACACTTTTTATTGAGAACTAGCCACAAAGAAAGTTTTATACATACACTGCCACTAAGCCTCGCCACAGTTCTATAAAATAAGTATCATTATATCCACAATTTGCAAATGAGAAAAGTGAGACCAGAGTTTAGGAAATTGTTTGATCCCTGTTTAGGGAACTAGATCCCACAGGCCTCAGCTAAGAGCTCACATGCAGCAACTGAAGATCCCAGCAGAGACAAATAAATAAAAATGAATATTAAAAAAAAGAGAGAGAAAATAAAAATGATGTAAAGGTTAAAATGCACCTAAGGAGAAAATTTTTCATGGCTCATCCATCACTCAGGTTAGATCCTCAAAGTAAAACAAAGAGAACTTCACAGACTAGCCACGCTCTGGAGGCAGACTCAACAGGAAACCCATGTAGCTGAATAAAGGCATTACGTCAACATCAGGAGGCAGGACAGTGAGGAACTGACATCAACTCTAGGTCAAGGAAAAGAACAAATGAAATATGGCAGACAGCCAAGATTAAGCATAAAATGAGGGTGTGTTTGTGTGTGTGTTCAGTCGCTCGGTTGTGTCTGACTCTTTGTGACCCCATGGACAGTAGCCCACCAGGCTCCTCTGTCCGTGGAATTTTCCAGGCAAGAATACTGGAGCAAGTTGCCATTTTCAACTCCAGGGGATCTTCCTGACCCAGGAATAGAACCCAAGTCTCGTGTGCTTCCTGCATTGGCAAGTGGATTCTTTACCATTGTGATACCTGGGAAGCCATAAAATGAAGATGGAGCAACAAAATGAGGCTGGAGGCCATTCCAGCAGTTCCAAGGTGGGGCCAGGAAAACCCTTCCCTTCTGTGGCTTCACAGAGTTGTGCGGTTTGGCAAGCCAGAGGTGAAAGTCCTCCAATCAGGAAATGGAGGTTAAATCAACATTTAATGCCAGCGAAAGGTCCTGAAGGGGGACACTCAATGCCCAGTGACGTAAATTACCCAGGCTGACAGCACTGTTTCTCAGGCCCTGTCTCCCAGTCAACCAATGTGTCTTCCACACCTTTTTCTTGCTTCTGTACCCACTTCCTTCCCTCCAGTCTCTCAATCCTCATTCTAGGCCAGTTCCTCATTCCTCTGGGAAAATTGTAAATCAACTATACTCTAATAAAAATTATTTTTAAAATATTTGCAACCACTTCCTTACTGATTAACAGGAATCATTTTCCTATTTAAATGCTGATATTCGAATCCTCTGCCTTGTCCTGGGCTTACCTACCTTCGATGACAAGGACTTGACTATCTTTAAGGTAATGCAGTTAATCTTCGATAGTTGTGATAACTAGTATTGATTGGATGACTACTATTAAATTGAATAGTCTGAAACTGCTGTCCCTAGAGGACAAAAATAGTCAAAGAGGAGCAATTTTATATGGTTCAACTTAACATGCACTGGGTACATAGCTGCACATTACACAATATATTATTTCATCTCCACAACCACCATGTAAAATAATTCTAATTTTACAGCTAAGCAAAGTAAGGTCCAGGGATATTGAATAATTTACACACCACCCCTTAAGCACTATGGGTATTGTTTTTTCCTCACTGCAAGGCTTGGGCTATCTTAGTTCCACAACCAGGGATCAAACCTAGGGCCCTGGCAGTAAGAGTGCTAAGTCCTAACCACTGGACCGCCAGGGAATTCCTTGGTGTTGCCTAATTATAATAACTTTTGTCTCTGAGCTACTGGCTTGTCTGGCTGTCTGGCTCCTCACTGAACAAGCTGGCATATTCCACTCCCAATAATCTTTCAGAGCCTCCTCCTAGTTGAACATCCTCAGTTCCCTCATCATTGCTATTAACACAAGTGATGATCAGTGGGGGCCTGTGGACACCATTTCACCCAACACTAGGATTTGTGGTGGCCGCCGACATACAACACAACCCATTCCCATTCTATCAGGTCCTGAATTTCAGGCTCCTCTTCTTTCCAAAAGGTGCTTCACAAAATACCTTTCCACACATACCTCTCCTTCACCCAGTTGATTCCTTGCTGTGCCCTGTTTCTTTCCTTTATTCCCCCACTCTTTACCTCCAAACTCAGTGTCTTAAAACCACCTGTGGACCCAGCAGTTCCACTCCTGGGTATATACCTAAGAGAACCAAAAGCACATGTCCACACAAAGACTTGCATAGCTAAAAAGTGAGAACAACCTACATGTCCACCAACTAATAAATGGGTAAATGAAATGTGGTATCTATATCCATCATAATGGAACATTATTCAGTCATAAAAAAGAATGAAGCTCTGTTACATGCTGCAGTATGAATGAACCTTGAAAATATTATGCTGAATGAGAATGGTCATGTTGCAGGAAGGAAGACCCCTTCCAGGGCCCGAAACTGGGCTCTTGTCTAACACTCGGAAATGAATTGTCAGAGGAGACACGTGCTGACAAAGCAAGAGATTTTATTGGGAAAGGGCACCCGGGTGGAGAGCAGTAGGGTAAGGGAACCCAGGAGAACTGCTCTGCCGTGTGGCTCGCAGTCTCGGGTTTTATGGTGATGGGATTAGTTTCCCGGTGGTCTTTGGCCAATCACTCTAATTCAGAGTCTTTCCTGGTGGCGCACGCATCGCTCAGCCAAGATGAATGCTAGTGAGAGGGATTCTGGGAAGTGGACGGACATGCGGTGTCTCCTTTCGACCTTTCCCAAACTCTTCTGGTTGGTGGTGGTTTATTAGTTCTGTATTCCTTATCAGGATCTCCTGTCATAAAACAACTCATGCAAATGGTTACTATGGTGCCTGGCCTGGGTGGACGGTTTCAATCAGTGTGCTTCCCCTAACAGTCAGACACAAAGGCCACACACATATCGTGGAATTCTATTTATATGAAATGTCCAGAATAGATAAATCCATAGAGAAAGTAGATTAGTAGTTACCAGAGGATGAGAAAATAGATTAGTGGGGGCACAACATATGAAATACACTAAAAACCACAGAATTATACCCTTTAAAAAGATGTTTTTATATAATGTGAATTTTATCTCAATAAACACAAATTTTAAAATCACCTATGATTTGAGTCACCTAAAGTTTCAAAGCTTTTCAATTTTCTTTTCAGTGAAATATAGATCTTGGGGTAGAGATTATGTTAAATAAATAGTTCCAGCTTTTCTTCCGGGAGGATCCTTCGGCAAGGTTTGTGGTCAGAAACAGACGGGTCAACCATCTGGTCAGTCTTCCCTCACTCCAGTCCATTCGGAGTCCTGGAACCAGGAGTGCTAGAGATGATGTTATTCAACTCTTCTGTTTTGTTCTTAGGAAAATCAACAGAGCCTTGAGAGAAGACAGAACATTTTCAAGGTCATAGAATGAGTCAGTGGCATTGTTGGGCCTACAGTCCTGTTTTCTCCTTTCAAGTAGAACATGTTCGTGTTTAGACTGGACTACAGAAAGCATTCTCTCCTATGCATACTGGTAGCCCCTGTTTCCAATGGAAGAAGTTTCAAATTTCCTTCACTGACATCTGAAATCAGGCCCATTGAACAGGCTTATAGGAGGTGACCTGATGCAAATACTAGCTTATCCCTACCTAGCCAACAATTAGCACTGAAGTTTGTTAGCAGATTTGACTGTCTCATTCTGGCATATTGAAAAATAAGGTAAAAATAGATTTCTTGCAAAAGAGTTGCTTATATTCCCAGCCAGAACTAAGCCTGGTGGGCATATGACAGGAAAGGACCTGGGCTGGGCTGTTTTAGAGACTTTTTAAAAGGGGTAAAGCAAAATAAAATAAAATAAAAAATAAATAAAAGAGGTAAAACTTTACTTCTATCCTCAAAGACTTTGAGTTTGACGAGAGTACAAATGTATAGAAATAACACAGCCTAGAATATATAAACTCCTATTGACATGGAAGCAAACCAATAGCTTGGAGTTCAAAGTAGAAAAAGTCTAATGGAGCATAAAGAATCCATGGTGGGAACAGCATGTGGACTGGGTGGTATGGGACAGGTCAAGGGCTCAGCAAGAATGAAGAGGCAAAGTCAGAGAGAATGAAAAACACTAGGGTGGGGCTTAGAGTATGTGTAGAGAAACTGTGCAAAATAAAATAAGAAGGAATATTGGGGCCAAATTTCAGAGTGCTATTTATGGATTAAGAAAGATTGCTCAATTTTTTGAGGGGCTCAGTAGGGGTAAGAACATCTTCACACACTCTGATAGAGCCTCTTAGAGCAAACTTTGCATTATTTATTCAAACCCTTGGATAGCTGCAAGCTCTTTGGGCCTGGGGTTTCACTTCTAGATATTTCCACTAAGAAATGTAAGTGTTCATTATAGCATAATTTATACTACTAGAAAATTAGAAACAGCAGAGCAGTGGAGCAGTTGTTCTCAATAGGAATAATTTGATCTCAGGGGACATTTGGAAATGTCTGGAAATGTTTTTTTATTTCCACAACTTAAAGGGGAGGGAGTGCTACTGGGATCTAGTGGGTAGAGGTCAGGAATGTTGCTAAACATCTTTATAGTGCAGGACAGCTTCCCACAACAAAGAATTACTGAGCCCAAAATGTCAAGGTTGAGAATATATATATATAGATATAGATAGGTATGGAAAGGTTTAAAAATATACAAAGAATATTGGCAATGATAATATCTGGGGTTATGTTTTATTTCAATTTTTCCTTTGTGACTTCTTGAACTTTCTAAATTTTAATCAAGAATATATAGGACTTTGTGGGACTTCCCTGGTGCTCCAGTAGTTAGTTAGGAATCTGTCTTTCAATGCAGGGGATGAGGGTTCAATCCCTGGTTGGGGAACTAAGATTCCAGATGCTGCAGGACGACTAAGCCCACATGCTGCTACTAGAGAGAAGCCCATACACCTCAGGGAAGACCCAGTGCAGCCAAACAAAGAAATACAGGACTTTGTATTAGTCAAGAGTAATATAACTCAGTTTGAGTCCAGGGGACGAAGGCTTAAGTTCCCGTCTGAGTCCAAGAATCAGGAGTGCCAATATCTAAGGGCAGGAGAAGATATATGTCCCAGCTCAAGCAGAGGGCCAATTCACCCTCCCCTCGCCTTTTTTTTTTTTTTTTTAAGAAGACACAGAGTAGACAAACATAAAACAAGGAAACACATTTTGTTAGTAATAAAGGAAATAAATGGATGATATGACAGGCAGGAATTGGGGAGAGAGTGATTGGTACTCCTTGAGATAAGACAATTAAGGGTGACTAGCATGAGCTGAGACCTTGAGGTTGAGGAGCTGGCGAGCCAGGGATTCACATTCTAGACAGAAGGCTCACGTTAGTTGTGGTGGACGTGTTTGGAAAAGTTATTGCGAGGTCCACCAGACCAAGGGTCATCTGTATATACAGTGTTGAATAGGCACAGTATCCTGGGAATTAATTACACTCTACAGTAAAGGGAGTGATCTATTAATACTTTCCATTAAAGTTCACTTACACAGTTCAAAGTGCCAACCACAGTCTATGATCCTACAGTATTTACAACACAGGTGTGCCAGGCTCTCATATATATATATCCATAGTCACTACAGTATATTTCATCCAGAAAGAATGCTCTCTTCTCTTCCTGCCCTGCTGGGTTCGGAGAGACAACCTAATGAGGATTCTGGTATTTTGAGCCTCACTGGAGCTGATAAAATCCACACTATTGTGTGCGTTCCTGACTGACAACCCAAGAAGATACTGACTAAAGCCAGCAAAAGCACCCTAAAATGCCAAAACAAAGATCAGGGACTGAAGGACAATAGAAAGTTAAGCCTCTACGGAAAGGACAGAAACAAAAATGTTAACTAAAGGTTACCTCTGAATGGCAGGATTATGGGTGATTTTAAGGGTCTTCTGTGTGTATTTTCTGCAGTAAACATGTGTATTGTAATAGAAAAAAAAAAACTATGAAAGGTGTCGTTTTTATAAAGTGAAAAGTGAAAGTCACTCAGTCGTGTCCAACTCTTTGCGACCCCATGGACTATAGAGTCCATGGAATTCTCCAGGCCAGAAAACTGGAGTGGGTGGCCTTTCCCTTCTCCAGGGGATCTTCCCAACCCAGGGATCAAACCCAGGTCCCCCTCATTGCAGGTGGATTCTTTCCCAGCTGAGCCACCAGGGAAGCCCTGTTTTTATAAAGGTCCTTCAGATTCAGAGATGTCATGTGGAGATTTGGCCCATAAGGTACACAAGGGAAGCAGGTTCCGTGGTGAGCGTGCAGAGGGAAGCCGTGTGTTAGGGAGATCCTGGGGAGAGGGGTGAAGAAGAGTGGGATGAGGGGCCAGGGGCAGGAGGTGGATGCCCAGTTCCTCTCAGCTCTAGCCATTTCTGCCACAGAGAAACTGGGTATGGAGTTGTTAGATCTTCTGATTCTCTGAGAGAAGCCAAATGAACCTGTTAAACAGTAAACATGGGCTTCCATGTCAAATGTTGAAGAAAAATACCATAGAGGGCAAAGAAAGCATCTTTATAACAGTGTATGTCTTGTGTTACCAGTCTGCACCCTCTGTTTTTGCTGTTTTCTTTTACTTGATCTCAATGCCAGCTCTGTGCCAAATTTTCTTCTCCTATTAGCAGACCAAGGTGAAAAGAGAACTCTCATCTCTCCCATCTGGGGCCCAGGAGCATCCGGAACACCCTGATCCTCATAATCCTTGTTCTGGGGAAATATTAATGATTTAATCTCCCAAGCTCACTCATTCTGCTCTGCAGCCACACCAGCGAGGTTCACAGACAAGACTCAGAGAAGTCTAGGCCAGCCTCACCCCCATCCACAGAAACAGAGAGTGCAATTCCCAGCCATGGGCGAGGTGACGGCAGAGGAAGTTGAGAAGTTTCTGGACTCGAATGTCAGCTTTGCCAAACAGTACTACAACCTGCGCTACCGGGCCAAGGTCATCTCAGACCTGCTGGGACCCAGAGAGGCGGCCGTGGACTTCAGCAACTACCACCCGCTGAGCAGCGTGGAAGAGAGCGAAATCATCTTCGACCTCCTGCGGGACTTTCAGGACAACCTGCAGGCTGAGAAGTGCATCTTCAACGTCATGAAGAAGCTGTGCTTCCTGCTGCAGGCTGACCGCATGAGCCTATTCATGTACAGGGCCCGGAACGGCATCGCGGAGCTGGCCACCCGGCTCTTCAACGTCCACAAGGATGCTGTGCTCGAGGAGTGCCTAGTGGCGCCTGACTCAGAGATCGTGTTCCCCCTGGACATGGGAGTGGTGGGCCATGTTGCGCTCTCTAAAAAGATCGTCAACGTCCCCAACACAGAGGAGGTATCCTCTTCCCCATGGGAGTCGGGGACAGGGAGGCATTATTCCATGGGGTTTGGAGGGGAGGGTATATGGGATGGGGAGATGTCAGCCACCAAGACTGGGCTGGTGACCCCTTGGCGCTTTTCTTTTTTTTTTTACTTGTCTATTTTTTTTAATTAACTTATTTTTCGCTGCTCTGGGTCTTCGTTGCTCTGTGAGGGCTTTCCCTAGTTGCTGTGAGTGAAGGGCTACTCTTCCTTGCGGTGTGTGGCGGCTTCTCTTGTTGGCGGAGCCTGGGCTCTAGGTCCTCGGGCTCGCTAGTTGTGGCACACAGGCTTAGTTGCCCTGTGGCATGTGGGATCCTCTTGGACCAGGGATGGAACTTGTGTCCCCTGCATTGCCAGGCAGATTCTTAACCACTAGATCACCAGGGAAGTCTCTCTATTTGTTTATTGATAACTTTTTATTTAAAAAAAAAATCAGAAGAGTTTAAACTACAGTACCAAGAACTGTATATTGTTCACTCCAGTTCATCAGCTGTTTACTTCTTCCCGGCTTTCCTGGTGGCTCAGCTGGGAAAGAATCCACCTGCAATGAGATCCCCTGGAGAAGGGAATGACTACCCACGCCAGTATTCTGGCCTGGAGAATTCCATGGGCTGTATAGTCCATGGGGTCTCAAAGAGTTGGACACGACTGAGCAATTTTCACTTACACCTGACCACATTTGCTTTATGTCTCTATTTTTTCTGAGCCATTTGGGAGACAAACACAGACAACGCGTCCTTTTAACNGTCCATGGGGTCTCAAAGAGTTGGACACGACTGAGCAATTTTCACTTACACCTGACCACATTTGCTTTATGTCTCTATTTTTTCTGAGCCATTTGGGAGACAAACACAGACAACGCGTCCTTTTAACCCCAGGAATTTTTCTGTATTTTCAGAACAAGGACATTTCTTACATAGCCAAAGTACAATGATCAAACTCAGGAAATGTGACAGTGGTTACAATACTATTATCTAATGAACAGTCCATATTCAGTTATTTGCAAATCGTCTCAATGATGCCCATTTAGCACTGTCTCTTTAGTTTCCAATCTGAAACAGTTTCTCAATCTATCTTTGTTTTCCATGACGCTGGTGTTTTTGAAGGATACAGGCCAACTTGTTCTGCAGAAATGTCCCTCCATTTGGGCTTGTCTGATGTGTCTTCACGTTTAGATTCAGGTTATGCATTTCTGGCAGGACTATCACAGAGGTGATGTTATTTGTACTTTGTGTCTTGCGTCAGGAGACATAGGCTGGCAGTCATTACGGAAACACTAAGTTGACCACTTGGTTAAGCACTTGGCTCTGTCTTTTTAAAGTTTAGGGTTCTGTGGGATTCTCCTGGCAGCTCTGACAAAGACTTCTTTGGTCACCTACAGCAAATCATTTAATGCAGTTCTCTCCATAACTGTCTGCCAGAGTCCACTCCTGCTCATCCTTCAGATCTTAGCTTAAAGTTCACTTGCTCAGGGAGACCCACTCAGATCCTTCTGTAAGTTTCCTCCCTAAAACCATTTACCACAGTAAGCCCTGGAGGCCAGGGACCGTGCCTGCCTTATTGTCCACTTTATACCAAATGTTTGTCCGCTTTATAGCAAAGGTCTGGCACAAAGCAGATGCTCAACAAACACTTAGCAAAAAGACTCACACTCAGGTAATTTTGCAATGATCTCTTTAACACCTGTCTCACCCCAATATTTGCCCTGTGCTGTCAAGGCCAAAGAGGGTCTCATGTATTGCTGCACTGGCCTAACCTGTGTTCAGTCATTCCCAAGATCCAGCCTGGACATTTTGTGACTTTGTGTTCCCCTTACCTCTGACCTAATTTCAGATTAAAGGTCTTAAAATTAAAAGTTGGGGAGGTATGGGGCTTCAGAAATCATCTCATCCAGCTGACTTGTTTAATGGATGAGAAGTCTGGAGTCAGAAGATCTTGAGAAGGGGCTTGCCCAAAGTCACCAAGGCATCAGAGCAGAGCTTCCTGGACTTCACATGCACAGATGTAAGAATTCCAATGGGTCATCTTTTTGACTTGGGTTCCTTTTTTGAAAAAACAATTAATTCATTCATTATTTGGCTGCACCAGGTCTTAGTGGTGGCATGAAGGATCCTCTAGTTATGGCATGGGAAAATCTTTAGTTGGACCGGCAAACTCTTAGCTGCAGTACATAGGATTTAGTTTCTTGACCAGGGATCGAACCCTGGCCCCTTGCATTGGGAGGGTAGAGTCTTAGCTACTGGACCACTAGAAAGTCCCTTGAGTTACTTGGCAAGATGAAAGGCACAGACTTGGGCCTTTGTGGAACCTGGTTTTCTTTGAAGTATGCTGGACTAGATCTCCTATGGGGTTCCTCCCTCCTTGGCCCTCCTAGGATAAGGATAATTCTGCACCCAGGGAAATTTCCTGAGGACTCATTCAACTGGATTGGAGTCTGTTCTCCCTTCAACTCTCTCTAGACTTCAGCTGTAGCCAACATGGGTTGTCATAGTCTTATAACTGATTATCCCTGTTTTACAGATGATGACATCTTTTCTCAGTCGCACAGAAAGCAGCGGAGCAGGGATTTGAATTCAAGCCCTCTGACTGGTGCCACAGCCTTCACTGCTCTGCTGTTCTCTGCTTCCTCCTGGCCTATAAAATGAGTGCATTAAACTAAGTGCAGTCTTTTCAAATTACATGGCAGAAAACTGAGATGTTAAGCTTTGAGGTCAGATCTGGGTGTGAATCAAGACTCCCTTTCTAATAACATGACCTTGGCAAACTTTAGCTTGTTTGGGCTCACTTCCTAATTTGTAAAGTAGAGGGAGAAAACCTAGCTTCTCTAAGTGTTGTTGTAGAATAAAATGAGATAATTCTTTCTCCTCTAGCAAAGTTCTTAGCGCATAGTTTAGACTCTTACTGACAACTTCTCCTCCTTGTTAATATCACTACGACTTTGTTGTTGCTGTTAAGGAATTTACTCTATGGAATAGATGCTGGACCAGGTCTGTGTGGGGCTTGGAGAGGAATCCAGTCTTGCCTTTCTGGAGCTTTCAGTTTAGATTCTGTTTGTGGGAAAGACAGAACAGAGGTGCTGAAAGCTTCTATGGACCCTGGTGTTAAGGGACTGAGGATTTAAGTAGACTCTCTGATCCTAAAATATCCCTAAGAGTCTGCTGAGCCCCTGCACTGAAGGACAGCCTGCTGTTTCTTTGTCAGCCCCTGGACAGGATGGCTGTGTTCCCAGGAAGCTTTCGGGCCAGACAGCCCCCTTGGTGTGTGCCTCAGGCCTGGAGTGATGTTAGTTCAGGTCAGCAAGCCTGGGTCCTTCAGTTATACATATCTTCCTCCTTGAGATATCATACTTTATTGGGGTCTGTGGACAGACACTGGGAGCTGGATGGAGAAGAAGCAGGGATATGGCANTAGATGTGTATAAGAGACAGGCATGTGGGATCTCAGTTCCCCAGGCAGGGACTGAATCCATGCCTCCTGAGGTGGAAGTGTGAGTATTAAGCACTGGACCAGCAGGGAAGCCCCAGAGAACTAGTTTAGTATGTGTTTTGTGCTAATAACTGTTAAACTGTCAGTAATCAATGCTGTGAACGGACAAGCCCATGTGGTTCACATGATGAATGCAAGATACCCTTTAGCACTAGTGATCAGGAAACTTTGAAAAAACAAAGGCTTATTACTTATAAGACCTAGAAATTAGATTGCATACCTGGGGCCGCACAAGGAGGTCTCAGGTTAGAGAGGGAGAGAGTGGGCTCTGGCCTAGGACTTTCATGAGAGTTGAGGGTTTACTCTTTATTAGCGAATTTAAAACATAAGAACAGAAATTGAAATCTTGGTAAGAGAAAATAGAGAGCAAAAAGTGGCTCCAAATAATCAGTTATCAAAACCAACCAAGATCTTTAAAACAAAGGAGCCTCAGTGTGAGGAGGTGGCATGGCTCTTTATCTAGTGTGTGGCTGACAATGTGTCTATTTGAGATAGCCGGACAGCCATCTTTGAGATGGATGTCAGCAATCAAAGCCTAAGTCATACACTTATATTACAAAAATGAAAACAACTACCAAGAGTGTCCAGCTCACACTACAGTATACCCTATGCAATACATGATATACTAAAAAATTGTTTACCTGAAATTCAAATTTAATTAATCCTGTGTTTATTTACTAAATCTGGCAACCCTGCTTGACATTCAGTGTATGTCTGTATTTATTCTTTACCCTTTCTCCTTGAGAAAGCCCACAAGGCTTGTCTGTTCCCGCATATCTTAATTACCACTACTGGTCCCCAGACCTAGCCCAGGGCCTGGGACAGAGTGGTTCCTCATTATAGTTTATTGAGTGAATTAATAAGTGATGGTCCTTTCTCAGTGGGCTGTGATATTGTGATTTAT
The DNA here is from genome assembly GCA_006410675.1 of Oreotragus oreotragus. NCBI lineage: Eukaryota > Metazoa > Chordata > Mammalia > Artiodactyla > Bovidae > Oreotragus > Oreotragus oreotragus. The sequence continues at coordinate 349,080 of SJYX01021581.1, forward strand.
AAAAAGAAATATTTATTTGATCTTTGTCTTGGTTCCTGACACAGAACTGACCCTTGTAATTTCCTGAGTGATAGAGCCATCTGACACAGAACTCCTAAATCCCTTGGAGTTTCCTGGGTAGTAGGTGGTCTTTTGTTCTAATGAGAGGACTCTTGATGGACTCTTGGATGGGGACCAGAAAGATCAAGCCTTGATTAGACACTTGAAACCTTCAGCCCATCCCCTATTCTCTTAAGAGGGTTTCCCAGGTGGTAAAGAACCTGCCTGCCAATGCAGGAGGACATAAGAGATGCAGGCTCAATCTCCTGGCAGAGGGCATGGCAATCCATTCCAGATTGTTGCCTGGAGAATCCCATGGACAGAGGAGGCTGGCAGGCTATGGTCCATAGGGCTGCAAAGAGTCAGACATGACTGAAGAGACTTAGCACACACGCACCAGTGCGAGAGACTCGGGTTCAATCCCTGGGTCAGCAAGATCCCCTGGAGAAGGAAATGGCAACCTACTCCAGTATTCTTGTCTGGGAAATCCCATGGATAGAGGAGCCTGGCAGGCTACAGTCCAGGGGGTTGCAAAAGAGTTGGACACGACTTAGCAACTAAACAACGACGTTCTCGTAAAAGGGGAGAGGGGCTGGAGGGGTTAATAATTGATTATGCCTTTGTGATTAAACTGTCATAAAAAACCTCAAAAGTACGGGGTTCAGAGAGCTTCTGGGCTGGTGAGTACATGCATGTGCTGGGAGGGTAATGTACATCCCAACTCCAGGGGACAGAATCTTTGGCACACAGGACCTTTCTGGATCTCACCTTATATATCTCTTTATCTGACAGTTCATCGGTACACTTATTCTAAGACTGTAAATGTGAATACTTTCCTGAGTTCTATGAGCTTTTCTGGCAAGTAATCAAACCCAAGGAGTGAGTCACTGGAACTTCGATTTACAGTCAGTTAGCAGAAGTACAGACGGCCACCTGTGACTTGACATTGGCGTCGGAAGCAGGGGCAGTCTTCAGGGACTGAACCCTTCAGTTGTATGTGCCTGTTCTCCAGGTAAACAGTGTCAGAACTGAACTGAATTGTTGGATACCCAGGTAGTGTCGGAGAACTGGTCAGTGTGGGGAAAAAAACGTTTACATATCTGGTTTGCAAAGTGTTGTGAATATGGTAGTTATGTGAGAGTAAAGGAAAACTGAGTTTCTTTCAGACAGTGACAATCCCATTTCTGAAGACTGGAGCTGAAAGCACTGTCATCTCCAGAGGCTCTTACACTGGTTGCCCTGCTCTCCTTCCAGGCCTATGATCCCTGGAACCTGCATGCCAGGCCAGAAAGAAACCTCAGAAAGGACCTGGTCTGGCACGGTGATTTTACCAAAGAGGAAACTGAGGCTTGGAGAGGTTTTCAGCTACTGACAGGCTCATGAAGCCACTCAGAGAACAAGTCACTACCTCCTGGGGCCCCAGGATACCATCAATTCTCTGGGGGCTTTCTTCACATTATGGCTTGAGTTGTGAATTCATGCTTTACATGATGTCCCCACTGTACACTGATAACCCACTGAGGACAACCTCACCTTTCTTACTGGTCTTAGCAGACCCAGTGCCTCTCACAGAGCCAGTGCTCAGTAAATATAAGTGGATGAATGAATCAATCCATCAATGAGCCAATCAGTGTATCAGTGAATGAGTGAATGAATACAGAGGCTGTGCCATTTATGAGCAGAAGAATTGCCTATAAAACAGGGAAGGAGAGAGTTCTTTGTGACAGGAAAGATGTGAAAGTTAATGAATTGTCTGGCTCTGGACCTAGTACATCATTGAAAGTGAAAGTCATTCAATAAATAGATTTCATCATGGGACACACTGGAGCTTGGCACAGAGGATATTTGAAAAGAGAAACTGGGTTTCCATGAATGAAAAGCAGTCTTGAATTACACTGGAATAAAATCGAAGCTCTCCAAGGCCCTGTCACATAAGCCCTCTGTCCACCTTTCTGAGGGGCTTCCCTGGTGGCTCAGATGGTCAAGAATCTGCCTTCAGTGTGGGAGACCTGAGTTTGATCCCTGAGTTGGGAAGATCCCCTGGAGAAGGAAATGGTTACCCACTCCAGAATTCTTGCCTGGAGAATCCCTTGGACAAAGGAGCCTGGCCAGCTACAGCCCATAGAATCACAAAGAGTCAGACACGACTGAAGTAGCTTAGCATCCACATAGGCACGCATGCCACCTCTCTGACTTCCTTGCCCTCCAATCTCCCTCACTAAGCAGGCCTTCTTCCTGTTTCTCAGATCAGTCGGTTCATTGCCCCCTGCTCCTTGGCATCCTCCGTGCCCTCTGCTTGGAATACACTACTGTCTGGCTGGCTCTTTTGAGCCTTCACTCTCTGCATTACCTCTTAGAGAAGCCTCCCTACCTGCCAGGACTGACCAGAGCAGCATCAATCTACCCCCGCTTCCATCACTTTCTATAGCATCATCCAGTTTCTCTTCTTCAAAGCAGCTGTTTACTTGCTATTTGTCTGTCCACTCCATTTGAGTGGAAGCTTTACTAGGGAAAGATATTCACCTGTCTTGTTCACTGCCTAAACTGCCTCAGTTCAGTTCAGTTCAGTTCAGTCGCTCAGTCGTGTCCGACTCTTTGCGACCCCATGAATCGCAGCACGTCAGGCCTCCCTGTCCATCACCAACTCCCGGAGTTCACTCAGACTCACGTCCATCGAGTCCGTGATGCCATCCAGCCATCTCATCCTCGGTCGTCCCCTTCTCCTCCCGTCCCCAATCCCTCCCAGCATCAGAGTCTTTTCCAATGAATCAACTCTTCGCATGAGGTGGCCAAAGTAATAGCATACATTAAAGGCTTTCTTTTAATGCCAACTGAATGAATGAATGACTTGGGCTTCCTTCCGCTCAACTTCTGATTCCTAGGCTTTAAAACAGATAGGTTAGTGACTTCCCTGGTGGTCTAACAATTAAGACTGTGTTCCCAACGCAGGGGGCTCAGGTTCAATCCTTGATCAGGGAACTAGATCCAACATGCTGCAACTGAGAGTTCGAAAGCCACCACTAAAGAAAAAGATCCCTCATGCAGCAACTAAGACCAGGCACAGCCAAATAAAAAATAAATAAACAAAAGAGTTTTAGCAGGTGGCCTTTAAGGTCCCTCCGCCACTGATAAGTTGAGGTTCTGTGACACAGCTGAGAACATTGTATGTGCTGAAAATATAAGGATGCCAATGACTATACAGACATCAGTCAATTGGCAGCTGTGCTATTTGTGAGAAAGTTCTAGGGCCGAGAACTCAGTGGGAGAGAAGGTACTTGTGGTTTTAGTAACATTTGCCTCAGGTGCAGGTAAGGCCTAAGTACTGCTTTCCTTGACTGAAGTGAATACTGAAAGACTGAACTGACTTGATGAAATGAATCTGGGCATGTCTCACTCAGGCTTGTATTCATCAGTTGTCCTTAGAGAGTGACATGGAAAACCCTTATGGTTAATACCTCTTTAGAGATTTTGCTTAATCCTCCAACACTAATTCAAGTTGAGCAGTACAGGCTTCTTTTAATTCCTTTACCCTTCACCTGGTTTGAAACAGCTTCATCGACAACAGGGCCTGTTTATTTAATCCCACTCCAACTGCAAGAATCCACAGATGCACAACTTCTGCATTGTGGAAAAGTTCTAGTTCTAGCACAGCTCCGTGAACTGGCTCTGCAAAATACATTTCCTTGTCAGAACAGCATGAACTGTACACATCTCAGCTGGCTTGTGTTCCCAGTAACGCTGACTGTTGGGAAGCCTCACAGTGTGACCAAGAAACAGAAAGGTGGATTCTTTTGGATTTAAGACAACAATTCAGGCTCTGTCCCCACTTTCTGACAACCCAGACTGTACCGCCCTATACTGGCCTCCAAGTTTGCCTTCGGGGTGGGGTGTAGGAGGTGTGTGCTCCTCTGCACTCCTACCGCTTTGAGCCAACCCTTATGTCCTGTGTTAATTCTGTGTGATTCATCTGTGTGCTGGCCTGAATTTTAGTCTTCCTTCTGTCCCCGGTGCTTAGCATAAGGCCTGACCCAGAGTGGGGCTTCCGTTAAGATTTGTGGAATGGGGATGGCCATTGGATTGGCTGTGTGGTGCTAGGACTGGATTACAAAAAAAGCTGAAAGTGGACTTCCCTGCTGGTACAGTGGATAAGAACCTGCCTGCGGACGCAGGGGGCACAGGCTCAGGCCCGGTCTGGGAAGAGTCCACATGTCTCAGAGCAATTAAGCCTGTGAGCCAGAGCCACTGAGCCCAGACTCTAAAGCTCACGAACCACAACTACCGAGACCGTGTGCTGCAGCTGTTGAAGCCTGAATGCTTGCAGCCTGTGCTTCATAAGAGAAACCACCACAATGAGGAGCCCATGGACCACAATGAAGAGTAAGCCCGACTCGCCCCAACTAGAGGAAGCTCGCATGCAGCAACGAAGACCCAATGCAGCCAATAAATGAATAAATAAAAGCTGGAAGTAACAAATTCTTTGGTTCAAAGACCCAGACCCAGGTCTACCTTTATCCAGGCTTCCCTGAAATGAAGCTTCCCTGGATGAAGCAGCAGAGCTGAGGGCAGTTTCTCAAATCACATACACACACAAGTAATAGGTAATGTTAATCTTGAGTTTCAGTTTTCCCCTTTGTAAGATGAACTACTAATGGTCCCATCTCTTGGGTTATTGGGAAGAATACAGTGAGCTGATGCAGGCAAAGCGCCACACGCAACACCTGCTAGCAACTGCGATGATGATACTCACTAAGGTCTTTTCCTCGCTCAAGTTTCTGATTTACACTTAACTGTCATCAACGGAAGAGAGCCTTCTCAAAATCTTCCTCCACAGACAAAACCAACCCTCCACCTCCATCCTTGGGTCTCTCCAGTGCTTTGCTCACGTCTCCATAACCCTTCGTAAGCTGTATTTCAGACTTTCTTCTACTGGATTTTGGAGGCTTCCAGGGTAGAAATTATCTCGAATTGCCTTGTCCCTGATGAAGGGGAGTAGATGGAACTGGCTTCATTCTTTCGTCAACAAGAGAATGGGGAGCCTCTTTACCCCACCTCTACAACAAACTGTGGAAAATTCTTAAAGAGATGAGAATACCAGACCACCTTACCTGTCTCCCGGGAAACCTCTGTGTAGGTCAAAAAGCAACAGTTAGAACCGGACATGGAACAACAGACTCGTTTCAAATTGGGAAAGGAGTACATCAAGGCTGTATATTGTCACCCTGCATATTCAACTTCTATGCAGAGTACATCAAGAGAAACGCTGGGCTGGATGAAACACAAGCTGGAATCGAGATTGCCAGGAGAAACATCAGTAACCTCAGATATGCAGATGACACCACCCTTACAGCAGAAAGCAAAGAGGAACTAAAGGGCCTCTTGATGAAAGTGAAAGAGGAGAGTGAAAAAGCTGGCTTAAACTTCTAATAACATTGACATTCTACATTCTTTGAGTTTTACCCTCACATAATGCAACATTTTATGAGTCAGCTTTCCATGATCCATCTGCTCAGACTGTCTCAGATGAAGCTTTGAAAATGTTCAGACTTATTGGCTGATGGTAGAAGTGGCCAGAAGAAGGATTTCCCCTTCTCATCTGCTTCTCCTCATGTTCTTTGATTTTCAGATTTTTCTCAAGTACCTCAACTTTGCAAATCTAATCATGAAAGTGTTCCACCTGAGTTACCTGCACAACTGTGAGACTCGGCGTGGCCAGGTAAAGGGCTTGACTTGAGGGAATGGACTGGACTGAAGGTGTCCTCTTCCTGAAGCACTGATGTGCTCAACTAGAAGGCAGTAGTGACAAGTGCCTGGGAAGTATCGAACAGTCTCTCCCAGCATCCCTAGGGTGCATGAGTCATGGAAGTCTGTAAAGCTGTAACCCGGGGTGACTGCACGTATATGCTTTCATGTCAGCCAGCTTGTATTTGAATCCCTGCTAAGCCGTTTACCAGTTCTAAGACCTTGAGCAAATCATTTAACCTCTCCAAGCTTCAGCCTCCTCTTTTGAAAAATGGGAATAATTATGGGATAAAGTATGTAGGATACTTGGGCTCTGTCAATGTTTGTTGTTCTCATTTTTATTAACAACCTAGGGAATAAAAGAATTGGAAAGAGTTGGACCCAATAGAAGCTGCCCCATTATTCACCTCTCTGAACATCCGTTTCTCCATCTACAAAACAGGGACAGTTATTCTTCGTTATTGTGAGCTGCTGTTCTGTGCCTCAGGAACGCTAACTATGTTTTTTTTATTTCTTCAGATACTGTTGTGGTCTGGGAGCAAAGTCTTCGAAGAGCTTACAGACATTGAGAGGCAGTTCCACAAAGCCCTGTACACAGTCCGTGCCTTCCTCAACTGTGACAGATACTCTGTGGGACTCTTAGACATGACCAAACAGAAGGTGAGAACACTTAAGAGCAGACATTTCCAAGAACAGGTTAAATATATAGCAGCTATATACCAGGTGGAACCCAGCCTTGTGTCATGAATTTGGTTGCACAGGGAAATGGCTGGCAGAAGGTGGATGGCTATGAAAGGTTTTTCATAGGTCTTTTACACTGAGGAGAGGAGTACCAGCCTTTACAGAGGACAAGTCATTCCAGGGCACAGGGGAGGAAAAACAACCTGTATCTTCTCTAGTCCATAGGGAAAAAATGAGCATGTTAGAAGAAGGCATGATGAGGTGATCAAGACGAGTGATAAAGAAGTTTCCATGTAAGGGGAAAGTGCAGCAAGAAGAAAGTTGCTAACTTTTGAAACTGTCAGAAAATACACTCAAAGGTGGGCAGAAACCTCTCCTATGGTGTATGGAGACCAGAGCTCATCCAGGCCGTGAAAGTGGGGGTACATACTTAGATCTGGCCCCTCAGAATGCTCTGAGGCCATGTTGGCTAAGGAGGCAGAGAGACTCAAATGACCTCCAGCTAGTTTCTTCAGCCAGTTTTCACCAAACTGACTCTCCCATTGTTCTTTCTCTGCCTGTCTTTGCAGCTAATCATTTTCTGCCTTGGCACAGAGTTCCAGAGTTACCTACACACATTTCCTCTCCAAAGTCCTAAGACTAAACTGTCGGTTTCATTTTGTGCCCTTTGTCATGTTGCATGCAGTACACATTTGGTTGAACAAATAAATGAATTACAGAATCTGAGGTTGGAAAAGACCTTAGGTCTAGTCCAGAGGCTCCCAAATGTCACAATAAATTAGAATCTTCTGAGGAACAGTTTCAAAATTGCTGACCTAATCATCAAAAAGTCTACAAATAATAAATGCTGGAGAGGGTGTGGAGAAAAGGGAACCCTCCTACCCTGTTGGTGGGAATGTAAATTGGTACAGTCACTATGGAGAATAGTATAGAGGTTCCTCAGAAAACTAAAAACAGAATTATCATATGATCCAGTAATCTCATCCCTGGATATATATACAGACAAAACTGTAATTCAAAAAGATACATGTATCCCTATGTTCATAGCAGCACTATTCACAATAGCCAACACATGGAAAGAAGATGTTATGGAAAAACTCAAATGAACTTTTTGGCCAACCGAATATATATAGTGGAATATTACTCAGCTGGAAAAAGAATACAATAATGCCATTTGTGGCAACATGGAGGGACTCAAAGATTATCATACTAAATAAAGTAACTCAGACAGACAAAAGCAAATACCATATGATATCACTTATACATGGAATCTACAAAATTGATAAACTTGTACACAAAACAGAAACAGACTCACAGATTTTGAAAACAAACTTATGGTTACTTGAGGGGAAATGTGAAGGGGAGGGATAAATTAGGAGTTTGGGATTAACAGATACACACTAATAAATATATGAAATAATCTACAAGGACCTACTGTATAACAGGGAAATCTACTCAGGGAAAATAATCTAAAAAAAGAATGGATAATGTATTTATATAACTGAATCACTTAGCCATATACCTGAAAATATCGTGACATTGTAAACCAATCATACTCCATTAGGAAATACGATTTAGGACTTCCCTGGTTTCCAGTGGTTAAGACTCTGCACTTCTGCTACAGGGGGCATGCATTCAATCCCTGGTCAGGGAACTAAGGGCCCACGTGCTACACGGTGCAGCCAAAGTAATGATTAGTGTGAAAAAAGAAGAAAGAAAATTAAATTAAATTAAAAAGAGTAAACAGAAAATCTGACTAGACCTATAACAAATAAAGAGATAGAGTTGGTAATTTAAAAAAAAAAAAAAAAAAACTTCCTCCAAAGAAAAGCCCACAGTCAGATATTTTCACTAATAAATTCCACCAAGTGTTTAAAGAAAAAATAATGCAAATACTTCACAAACTGTTACAAAAATAGAAGAGAATGAGACATTTCTCTACTCATTCTATGAGGCCAGTATTACCCTGATATCAAACATATTACAAGAAAAAATCATACCAATCAATATATTATCTGAATACAGAGGCAAAATATCTTCAACAAAATACTAGCAAACCACATATAAAAAATTGTGGTCACATATAAAAACCATGGTCAATTGATTTTTCAACTAGGGTGCCAAGACCATTCAAAGGCAAAAGAATAGTCCTTTTAACACATGGTGCTGGAACAACTGGATAGCCACACGCAAAAGGATGAATTTGGGGCCCTATTTCACATCATATACAAAACTTAACTCAAAATGGACCACAGACCTTAAACTATAAAAACCCTTAAAAGAAAATATAGATGTAAAACAAGTGGGACCTAATTAAAATTAAAAGCTTTTGCATAGCAAAGGAAACTATAAAGAAAAGACAACCCTCAGAATGGGAGAAAATTATAGCAAATGAAACAACTGACAAAGGATTAATTTCCAAAATATACAAGCTGCTCATACAAGTCAATACCAGAAAAACAAACAACCCAATTAAAAAGTTGGAAAAAGACCTAAACAGACATTTCTCCAAAGAAGACATACAGATGGCTAACAAAAACATGAAAAGATGCTCAACATCGCTCATTATTATAGGAATGCAAATCAAAACTCCAATGAGATACCACCTCACACAGATCAGAATGGCCATCATGAAGAGGTCTACAAACAATAAATGCTGGAGAGGGTGTGGAGAAATGGGAAGCCTCTTGCACTGTTGGTGGGAATGTAAATTGATACAACCACTATGGAAGATGGTATGAAGATTTCTTTAAAAAACTAGAAATAAAACCACCATATGACCCAGCAATCCCATTCCTAGGCATACACCCTGAGGAAACCCAAAATTGAAAAAGACACAGGTACCCCAATGTTTATTGCAACACTATTTATAATAGCTAGAACATGGAAGCAACCCAGATGTCCACTGACGGATGAATGGATAAAGGAGCTGTGGTATATATATATATATATATAATGTAATATAACTCAGCCATTAAAAGGAACACATTTGAGTCAGTTCTAATGAGGTGGACAAACTTAGAGCCTATTATACAGAGTGAAGTAAGTCAGAAAAAGAAAGATAAATATTGTGTACTATTGTAATACTGTCCATCCCTGGTGGCCCATTGGGTGGGACTTAGCACTTCCCTGGTGGCTCAGATGGTAAAGCGTCTGCCTCCAATGCAGGAGACCTGGGTTTGATCCCTGGGTGGGGAAGATCCCCTGGAGAAGGAAATGGCAACCTACTCCAGTACGCTTGCCTGGAAAATCCCATGGACCGAGGAGCCTGGTAGGCTACAGTCCATGGGGTCGCAAAGAGTCGGACACGACTGAGCGACTTCACTTTCACTTTAGCACTTTCATTGCCCAGGGCCTAGGTCCAATCCCTGTTTGGAGAACTAAGAGCCTGAAAGCCATGTGATGCAGCCAAACAAACAAACAAGGAATCTAGAAATATGGTACCTATAAATTTATCTGCAGGGCAGCAATGGAGAGGACACAGGGTGGGAGGCGGGAAGAGAGGGTGAGATGTATGGAGAGAGTAACATGGAAACTTATATTACTTTATGTAAAACAGACAGCCAATGGGAATTTGCTCTATGACTCGGGGAACTCAAACAGGGGCTCTGTATCAACCTAGAGGGGTGGGGTGGGGTTGGGAGGGAGATGGGAAGGAGGTTCACAAGTGGGGAGACATAGATATACCTATGGCCGATTCATGTTGATGCTTGACAGAAAACAAAATTCTGTAAAGCAATTATCCTTCAATTAAAAAATAATTTAAAAAAAGAAAATATCGATGTAAATATCTGTGGCCCTGGATAAGGCAATGGTTTCTTGGATATGACACCAAAAACACAAGCAACAAAGGAAAAACAGATAAATTGGGCTTCATAAAAATTTTAAACTTTTGTGCTTGAAAGGACAGTAATGAAGAAAGCTTTTGAAAAGACAAGTATATAAAATATAAAAAGAACTCTTAAAATTAGGAGTATAGGATTAACAGATACAAACTATTATATATAAAATAGACAGGCAACAAGAATTTACTGTATAGCACAGGGAATTATACTCAGTATCTCTTAATAGCCTACAATGGAAGGTGGTCCACTGGCTAAGACTCTGTGCTCCCAATGCAGGGGGCCCAGGTGTGGTCCTTGGTCAGGAACTAGATCCTATGTGAAGGTGAAGTCGCTCAGTCGTGTCCGACTCTTTGCGACCCCGTGGACTGTAACCTACTGGGCTTCTCCATCCATGGAAATCTCCAGGGAAGAATACTGGAGTGGATTGCCATTTCCTTCTCCAGGGGATCTTCCCGACCTAGGGATCAAACCCGGGTCACCCACATTGGAGGCAGGCGCTTTAACCTCTGAGCCACCAGGGAAGCCCTATATACTGCAACTAAAAGTTTGCATACTACAGCAAAAGATCGAAGATCCTGGGCACTGCAATGAAGACCAGGTGCAGTCAAATAAATATTAAAAAATTAAATAAAATAGTCATGATACATTTGTTAATTTAAAAAATAATGGGAAAAAATGTATAATAATCACTTTGCTGAAACTGTCACAATATTTTAAATCAACTATGCTTCCATCTTTTTTTCAAGTTTGATGTTTGCTCATGAAGGGGAAAACAAAAATCTTTTACTACTCAACAATAAAAAGATAACCCAATTTAAAAAATAAATTGCTGGGCAACACAATAATCTGCCTTTTTTACATAATGCTCTACAAACATAATTCCATAGTAGTACATGTAGATTTTTAAATAATATATGTACATATAACAAACACACAGAGAAAAGCACTATTACAGGAAGATAGTTTAGTGAATTATCACAAAGTGAACATCCCGCATAACTACCACCAAGATTAAGGAATAGAACATTACTGGCCCCTCAGAAACCCCTTTCTTACCTCTCTAGTAACTCCCATTCCTTCCTCCCAAAAGGTAACCACTCTGAACTTTAAAGCCATGTTAGTTTTTCCTAATTTTGAAATTCATATAAATGGAATTATACTCTTTTGTGTCTGACTTCTTTTGATCAAAATTTGGGTTGTAAGAGTGATTCTTATTGCTCATCATAGTCATCAATTTTTATTAATTAGTTCATTAATTTTCATTCTTGTAGAATATTCCATTATATGAGTAATCCACAACGTATTTACTTATTCTACCACTGATGGACATTTGAATTTTCCAGTTTGGGCTTTTATGAATATTGCTATCATGAACACTGTAGTACATATTTTTTTGGTACACATATATATTCTATGGTTCCTCTTTCTATAATCTGCTTTATTTCTTGATTTTTCAGTTAATCTCTATCTTGTACATGCCCATTTATTTTTGTTTGAACACTAGAAATCTGTATAAAATGTTTTAGAGATGATTTGAAACTCTTGGCAATGTTATATTCCTCCAAAGGAGATTTGTGTTACTTCTGGTTCTAAGTTGAGACAAAGGCAGAGTATCTGAATCTAATCAAGGACTGAGCCAGTTTGAAGCTGGTCTTCAGTTTTTGTGAGGGTTATTCTGTTTCTGATTCACTTTTACTCTTAGAGTGTAAATCTTTAGGAAGGACCAGCTAAAAACCTGGGTTGTTTTCAAGGATGCCTCCTTTTTGGCAGGTCCTGAATTTCAACCTAGTCCTACTAGCCAAGTAGGTCTACTGAAAGCTTTGCACACCTTTCCAGTTGCTCCACAACATCTTTGGTGTCAGTAAGAGGAAAAGTTGAATCAGGCATCAGGCTCATATCTCTGGGCTTCCCTTCTCTGTGAGATCTTGGCCCATCAAATTATTGCTGCCTTGCTAGCTCTATGATTCCTTCACGTAAATGTTTATATACACATACTGCTACTGCTAAGTCACTTCAGTCGTGTCCGACTCTGTGTGACCCCATAGACGGCAGCCCACCAGGCTCCCCCATCCCTGGGATTCTCCAGGCAAGAATACTGGAGTGGGTTGCCATTTCCTTCTCCAATGCACATACACACATACATATACACAGTCTACATTTCATGATAATTCTCAGTTGGAGGATTGGTTTGAAACAGACTGGCTACCATTGGTAGTAGTAGAAATCCTCTTTCTTTGTTCTTTAGTCCACATAAATTTACCTCATTTTTAAAAATAGTATGGGTATACCATAATTAATTTATCCTTTCCCCTATTTCTGGGCATTTAAATCATTTCTGGATAGTCTTGCAATTAAAGGCAATGCTGTAATGAACAACCTTGGAGTTAAATTCCTGCCCACTCGACAGAGACTATCTATAGGACAAAGGTGTGGAAGTAGATTACTAAGAAAAAATTTTTATTTTGCTTTCCCCAAATTTTCCCTCTCAAGGCTAAATCATTTTATACTCCTACTTGCACTGCATGAGAGTTCCCTTTCTCCAAACTCCTGCCCCCAATTCTGTGTATCATAAATCTTTTTTATTTTTCCTACTTAAACAGGCAAAAAATGTTATTATTCTTTTTTTCTAATTGTTTTTTCACTGATTATCATAGAAGGGTAAATACATTTTATATATTTATTTTTAATTAACTTTTGTTTTTACATATATTGCCCAAGTTTTTCTGTGCAATATATTGCCCATTTTTCCACCTTCAAAATTGAATTGTTTGTCTATGTCTTATTAAAATATGAGTGCTTTATTTAATATAGATTATGTATCTGCCACCTGTGGATTATATTTTAACTTTGTCTATGGCATCTTTCATCATACAGAAGATTTAAATTTTATGGCTTCTGTGTTTTTAATTTTGTTTAAGAAAGACTTCCTCAACCTTAATATTATAGTCTGAAATAACCTGATGTGCTTTGATTAATACATTTTCATCTTTCACTCATCTTGAAATTATTAATATAAGGTAGGGATAAATTTTGTGGTGTCCTCATAATTTCCCATTTAAAGAATAGTCTACCCTTTCACTACTGTTTTGAAATGCCACCATTTTGATATGCCATTTTACAATATACCAGATTTCCATATATTTGTGGGTTTATTATTCTGATTTTTGACTTTAAAATAGCTCCCTAAGTGACTCTGGCACAGTTGAGTCATATACTAATTTCAGGGAACTTCTGGTTTTAGTGCAGCCGTCCCTTTGATTTTGGTAAAATCCTGAATCAAATATTTTGCCAAACATGGCTAAATCCAGCAATAATACTGATTCTCTTTCAGAAAGCACTAAATGAATTCATATAAATGAATGGTTCTTTTTTTAAATTAATTTATCTTTCATTGAAGGATAATTGCTTTACAGAATTTTGTTGTTTTCTGTCAAATCAGCCATGCTGATGCTAAGTCGCTTCAGTCGTGTCCGACTCTGTGCAACCCCATAGATGGCAGCCCACCAGGCTCCCCCGTCCCTGGGATTCTCCAGGCAAGAACACCAGAGTGGGTTGCCATTTCCCTCTCCAATGCATGAAAGTGAAAAGTGAAAGTCAAGTCGCTCAGTCGTGTCTGACTCCTAGCAACCCCATGGACTGCAGCCTACCAGGCTCCTCCATCCATGGGATTTTCCAAGCAAGAGTACTGGAGTGGGGTGCCATTGCCTTCTCTGCAAATCAGCCATGCTGCTAAACTGCTAAGTCATTTCAGTCGTGTCCGACTCTGTGCGACCCCAGAGATGGCAGCCCACCAGGCTCCCCCGTCCCTGGGATTCTCCAGGCAAGAACTTCAGAGTGGGTTGCCATTTCCTTCTCCAATGCAGGAAAGTGAAAAGTGAAAGTGAAGTCTCTCAGTCATGTCCAACACTCCGCGACCCCATGGACTGCAGCCTTTCAGGCTCCTCCATCCATGGGATTTTCCAGGCAAGAGTCCTGGAGTGGGGTGCCACTGCCTTCTCAGCCATAGGTACACATACATTCCTTCCCTTTTGAACCTCCCTCCCATCTCCCGTCCCATCCAACTCCTCTAGATTGATACAGACCCCCTGTGTGAGTTTCCTGAGCCATACAACAAATTCCTGTTGGCTATCTATTTTACATATGGTAATATGAGTTCCATGTTACTCCTTCCATACATCTCACCCTCCCCTCCCCTCTCTCCATGTCTATAAGTCTATTCTCTATGCCTGTTTCTCCACTGCTGCTCTGTAAATAAATTCTTCAGTACCATTTTTCCAGATTCCGTATATATGTGTTAGAAAACAATATTTATCTTTCTCTTTCTGACTCACTTCACCCTGTATAATAGCTTCTAGGTTCATCCACCTCATCAGAACTGACTCAAATGCATTCTTTTTTTTTTTTTTTAACAACAGATAAACTTTTTTTTTTTTTTTTTAGTGATTCCATTTTACTTTACTTTACAGTACTCTATTGGTTTTGGCATACATTGACATGAATCTGCCACGGGTGTACATGAACTCGCAAACATGAACCCCCCTCCCACCTCCCACCCCACATCATCCCTCTGGATCATCCCCATACACCAGCCCCAAGCATCCTGCATCCTGCATTGAACATAGACTGGTGATTCGTTTCTTACATGATAGTATACATATTTCAATGCTA
>SJYX01021581.1:365668-412577 GCA_006410675.1 Oreotragus oreotragus
AAATATAGATCAATGGAACAAAATAGAAAGCCCAGAGATAAATCCACACACATACGGACACCTTATCTTTGACAAAGGAGGCAAGAATATACAATGGAGTAAAGACAATCTCTTTAACAAGTAGTGCTGGGAAAACTGGTCAACCACTTGTAAAAGAATGAAACTAGATCACTTCCTAACACCACACACAAAAATAAACTCAAAATGGATTAAAGATCTAAACGTAAGACCAGAAACTATAAAACTCCTAGAGGAGAACATAGGCAAAACACTCTCCGACATAAATGCATTCTTTTTATGGCTGAGTAATACACCATTGTGTATATATACCACCACTTCTTTATCCATTCGTCTGTCGATGCACATCTAGGTTGCTTCCATGTTTTAGCTATTGTAAATAGTGCTGCAGTGAACAATGGGATACATGTGTCTTTTTCAATTTTGGTTTCCTCAGGGTATATGACTAGGAGTGGGATTGCTGGGTCATATGGTGGTTTTCTTCCTACTTTTTAAAGGAATCTCCCTGTATCTTCCACAGTGGGAATGGTTCCTTTCTAATCAGAAGAATTTCTGAGTAGTTGAATTCAAGAATCCATTTTAAGGTGCTCAGTTTGATTCTTAAAAGATCAAAACACAGCTCTGAGCTGCAGCATTCTGCCCTCTGTTTCTTTTGAACTCTCCCTCAAAAGGGAAAGTCACATTTAAGTGAGAATATCCTGATTTAGTCATCCCCAATAGATGGAACAATCTAGCAATTAAAAGTGGGTTGGGTTGCCTATAATCACTCTAAGAACTGGTTCTCTTCCCCGTCCCCTGCCCCCTTGCCCTACCCTGGATAGCTAAATTCTTAACTGAAGTATTGACTTTATGAAAAATGTCAATAAAGGCCACTGAATTGTACACTTAAGCTGGGCGAGTCACATGGTGTATGAATTATATCTCAGGAAGGCTGTTTAGAAATAAAAGAGAGAGAGAGAGACAGAGACAGAGGAAGGCAGGCACAAACATGCCCCACATTCCAGCCCACCCTTTGTTGACATCTGCTTCTCCTCAGGACAGTCTTCAAAACCATGCGGCGTTTGACCTTGACAGTGTCAGCCTGATATCCTTCTGGTCTCCTCTAACATTTGTGTTCTCTTTTTATTACTGTTTTGAGTCTTACCCTGGTTACCTTACTAAAGTCACTCAAAGGCTTAGTTGTCTCCTCCATGAGATAGTAGATTCCTCTGGGCATGAACTGTACCTTGTCTCTATCCAGCATGAAGCATGTTGTGGAGCTTAGGTAGGTCCCCAGCTCTCATTTTCACCCAGAACTGAATTGCTTCCTGTTGTCGATAGTCAAGAGGAAGAGTCCACGTGGGCAGAAGGGTGAGGACGTGAAATGTGAATTTCACGTGGACTTCATTTCCCATCTGCTTGCCCTCTGGATGACATAAGAGCCGACAAACCACCACGACAAATATTTTCAAATGAGAAAGAGAGAGTCCAAAAAGCAGAGGGGCTTGACATCCTGCCCATGGTAACCCAGAGTGAGTGGATCACTGTCTCTAAACACAGCAGATAAGTGAACAGAGAGGCACTGGAGGACAGAGGTCTCCTCCTCAAGCCCAGATTTGGCCCAACCCAAGCGTGCAGGAGCGTGTGTTGTAGGAAAACCAGAGGAGAAGCAGCGAGGAAGCCTGTGTGGCGTCCTAGTCAGTTTCTCCTCCTGGGGCTGCGTGACCATGCAGAGCCTTTGCTGACCCTTTGCTCTCCTCCCTCTGCCCCTCTCTTTGCCAGTTATCTTACAGGTATCATCCTTTCCTGTTGAAGCTCAGATAAAGGTCTGTCTGTCCGTATTCGGCACCATTGTTTCTCTTTCCTTATTTTTTTATTATGAAAGCCATATATTTTATTAAGGAAGAATTGCTAAATAATCTCATTCCAATCCCCCCCGTGGAAATCAATTGTTAATGCTTTGTTGTGAATTCTTTGAGAGCATTTTCTATATAGAGTTAAATCATTGGGGATCACATGATCTATGTATCTTCATCACTTCACATTTTTTACTCATTGATGTATCATGGACATCTTTTTAATCAATACATACACATCTGTAGTATGCTTGTTGCTAGATGTACAAAAACTGATTTAATAAGTCTCCTCCTTTTGGATACTTCATGCTTAGTCACTAAGTCATATCCAACTCTTTGTGAACCTATGAAATGTAGCCCTCCAGGCTCCTCTGTCCATGGGGCTCTCCAGGCAAGAATACTGGAGTGGGGTGCCATTTCCTATTCCATAGGACTCTTCCTGACCTAGGGATCAAACCCATGTCTCCTGCATTGTAGGCAGATTCTTCACCACTGTGCCATCGTAGGTTTTTTCTAATTTTTCACCACTATAAATGATACTGTAAGAAACATTGTTCTAGCTAAACATTTGATCACATGTTTAGCAGGTATGTAAGGTAAATTTCTTGGCCATAGAGTCCCCTTTCTCCTTCTCATGTCCCACAGCAGAGGAAGTATGCGGTTGCTCTTGCTTAGCTCCCAATTCTTGATTATTGATTAGACAGATCCAGTTCTGATGACACTGATATATTTCAAAGCACAGACATAATTGACTTTTTCCAAGTCTAGTGAATCTTGCAGCCCTGCCAAGCTTAGGTTCCACTGAGTTCTTCCCATCTTCCAAATTTCAGTGATAGATGACTCATCCAGGTGAGTCTTCTTTTCTTAATCTCCTTTTTTGATCTGCTTTCAAGACGCATAATTATTGTTTTTCTCAATCCTAGGAATTTTTTGACGTGTGGCCAGTCCTGATGGGTGAGGCTCCACCCTATGCTGGTCCCAGGACGCCGGATGGAAGGGTAGGTCTCCCTCTGGCCTGTTCAGTATGAACAAATATTTAATGAAATATAATGTAAGGCATTGTAGGCCCTGCTGAAGTTTCTCTACCACTTAGGTATTTATCTTTCCTGGGTTGGGTCGTCGCCTTTGAAATTATGGTAATTCCTCATGATTGCTCAAGCCCTGTATTTTGCAAGGTGTTTTAATATCTCCCTAGAGTTTCACAACAACCTCGTGGGACTGACAGAAGAGGAAAACTATTCTTATTCCATAGATGAGGAAAGAAGTTCAGAAAGATCAAGCAACCTGCTTAAGGATTCACTCAGCAGAACTGTAGACTATTAAAGCTGTAAATAATCTCAAAATCTAATCTAGACGTACACGTTGATAGCTGGAAGTTCATTTCCAGTCAATAGATAAACATGTTTAGCTATGAAAGTTTTTTAATTCTTTATTTCCAACAAATGTCTAAACTCTCAGATTCTTTTGAAAACGTGGCACAGCTCCCCCACCCCCACCCCATAGGTTAAATTTGACTGGAGCTGAGTAGCAGCTGCCTCCTTGCAACCTGGCCTGAGCTCCCTAGTTTGCCACAGTCCCCCTGACTCCCTCTTGTGGACCCCTGGCTGCCTCCTCTCATTTATATTTCTATTATATTTATGTTTCTATCCCTTGGCATTTCAGTGTGTGACCTCTGGCCTACTATCGCTACGTTTTAAAGATGAGACATAAGTGCTTTAGAGAAGCTGTAATGAAATATATGGGGATGCAAAGATGAAGCAGGGTAAACAGACCTGGCACTCCAATGGCCTATAGAGCCTGTAGAATGACTTAAGCTGAGGCCACACAGAATAAGTAAGCAGCATAGCTATGTCCTAAATTGAGGTTTAGTCCAGTCATCTTTTCACAAAACCTTCCAGGCTGTCTGAAATGGTGTACCATTTCTGCTAGGAGGCCTGATTGGCCCTAGCCAACACTAACACTACCCAAAATAAAGGACAGTCTGTGTGTGTCTGTGTGTGTGTGTGTGACAGACTTTATTTAGCCTTAATTCAAACTCTAGGTATTCACAATTAACACCCTGGCTATGAGCTTCATATACACACCAAAAAAGATTTTACCCTTGGAATTGACAATGTCTGCTGTGCTTTATCCAAAATGACCTTTATAATCTGCCGCTATCCAGTTTCAAACTACTATTTTGCCCATACAGTTTCATGTTTTCATTTTGGAGTACTAAGTCTGCAAGGTTAACATCATGTGCTACTGTCAGAAAACTGTTTGGGGACATTTTTCCTTTTTAAGTACAGCTTGCTGTATTGGCATAGTTGAGATGTTACTACTGAGTTTTCATCAAATTCACATATGAGCTGGTTTTGTTTCTTCCAGAAATTTAGAATTTTAGGAACTAGGGTAGAGACCATTCTAGCTTTCAGACTCCACCAACCTTAATTAATTTCAATTTCCTGGGCTGCTTTAATATTCAGCTTTCTGAGCTGAGCCCTGTGGTCAGAGGTCATCTCCAACTCCAGAAGGCCTAGAGGAATATCAGGCCCTATCTAACTTATTTGGTTCTTCACTCTTGAGGATCCCTATCTTCAAGATTGAACTGAAGATGGGGGAGGATACATATTTATATATATGACTGAGGCCCTTTGCTGTCCAGTTGAAACTATCACATTGTTAATCAGCTACACTTCAACATAAAATAAAAAGTTTAAAAAAAAAAAAAAGATTGAACTGAAGAGGACATTTTCTCACTAAGCTCCAGCCTAAAAGGAGCTGATCACTTGATCAGCTCATCATCATCTGGTCACTTCAGAAGCTTTAGTTTCACTGAGGTGACCAGCATATTCATGGACAAAACTTTTCTTCCCCAAACCCTCCTCTACCTCATCCAGCAATGACTCAGTCCTTGCAAGAGTGTGAGATGTTAGGTTGCAATGGAAAAGGCCAGAAGACAAAGAACTTTGGTCTTAGTGGGTTGCTAGCCTGTAGGGTGAGCTTGGTCAAATAACCCCTTAGGGTCTCCACTTTCTCTTCTATGGAATGCTGTCACTGAATTTATCTCCAAAGGCAGTTTGATGTTTAGGACACAGCTGGTGAGGAAAACACACAGAGGCCTGAGCCAGGGCCCAGACACAGCAGGACAGGACTGGACAAAAGCAGATCTTCTGGAAAGAGCATAGGGTTGAAGGGAGAAAGACCAAATTCAGGTCCCTGCTCCAGCAGCTGCCTGAGTAGCCTTGGGCACCTCTCTGAGCCTCCCCTTCCTCATCTGGAACACCCAGGTAATCAAGCTGACCTAGGCAGGCCATGGTAGCTAAAGTGAATCACACTGACTTGGTAGGCACTCCGACAACCATGGCAACGTAAGTCTCACTCTCTGCCGGGCACGTCACCTGGAGTCTGTCATATACTCTTCTCATCAGTTTATGGAGGAGGTATCCAGGTAGCTCAGTGGTAAAGAGTCTGCTTGACAAGCAGGAGATATGAGTTCAATCTCTGGGTCAGGAAGATCCCCTGGAGAAGAAAATGGCAACCTACTCCAGTATTCTTGCCTGGGAAATCCCATGAACAGAGGAGCCTGGCAGGCTACAGTCCATGGGGCGAGAGTTGTATATGACTGAGCGACTAAACGACAACAACATTCTCTTTATGTCTATTGGATAGTAGAGGACATTAAAGGCTTAAAGGGGAAAAATCGTTTACACAGTTTCAAACCCTGGATGCTTTTCTTTCAGGTAACTATCATTGCAATCATGCTCCTTAACATCCCCTGTTGCCATCTAACATCACTCTCACAATTGATCTGCCATGTTCACGCTGGAAACACAGTTTCTGTCTAGATTTTGACCAATTAACCTTCCTGAATCTTGGGTCTGAAGCTCTCCCAAAGCAGCTATACCTCACTTCATCTCCTTTTAAAAATAAAGCATTGTATGTGTGTTTGCTTTCATTATGAAAAACAGCTATGTAGGCTTCATGAAAAAACAAAAATGGCACTTCTTTTAAAACTGGTATATTTCCATGCATGATGATCTGGGTTTGGCTATATCTGGCTCTCTCAAAAACCCTGTGTTACAGTGTCAGCTGCTTAGGTGCAAGGTGACAAAGGCCCTCATTGATGGCTTGGTTTTGATTTTCCAAAAGCGGGTGAACTCCTACATGAATATGGCCTTGAAAGTAAATTGGCTGAGCTACAGCATGTGGAAAAAGTTTTATTTATCTAGAGAACACTGATTTTTCTGTTGCTCTCTGTGAAGGTAAAACTGAGTCTTGTGTAAGTTTAAAAGAAAAAAGTCCATCTTTCTGAAGGAACCTGGTAGAGACCTCTGGGTAGGGCAGTCTGCCAGGCCTAGAGAGCCAGCAGGCTGCCTGGGGAGCAGTGAACAGCCCAGGTCCAAGGACAGACGACCCTGAAGCAAGAAAGCCATCTCTCCAGCCAGAGGAAACAGCTCTGCCGAAGGCCCAACAGATTTCTAGAACTGCCCATAGGATATGATTTCATAGTTTTAAAATGTTCTTAGCACAATTTGTTTATATTTACTGAAAAAGTAATACAGGAGAACAGAGAAGACCTCACACCATACAAAAGGGCACAGTACAGAAATCTAGCCTGCCTTGAAGCAGCTAGGCAGCCACTATGAGTGGTCTATCTTTCTCAAATGTCTATGGATATTTCCGTATGTACATATACAAGCTGGGTTTAGAAAAGGCAGAGGAACCAGAGATCAAATTGCCAGCATTCACTGGATAACAGGGATTCCCAGGCGGCACTAGTGATAAAGAATCTGCTTGCCAATGCAGGAGACATAAGAGACAAGAGTTTGATCCCTGTATCGGGAAGATTCCCTGAGGGAGGGCATGGCAACCCACTCCAGTATTCTTGCCTGGAGAATCCCATGGGCAGATGAGCCTGAAGTCCATAGGACTGCAAAGAGTTGGAGATGATTGAGGCAACTTAGCACTGGATCATAGAGAAAGCAAAGGAATTCCAAAAAAACATCTACTTCTGCTTCATTGACTACACTTAAGCCTTTTTCTATATGGATCACAACAAACTGTGGAAAATTCTTAAAGAGATGGGAATACCAGACTGTTTTACCTGCCTCCTAAGAAACCTGTATGCAGGTCAAGAAGCAACAGTTAGAAGTGGACATGGAACAATGGACTGGTTCAAAATTGGGAAAGGAGTACATCAAGGCTATATACTGTTACCCTGCTTATTTAACTTTTAGGCAGAGTAATCCTGGGCTGAATCAATCACAAGCTGGAATCAAGACTGCCAGGAGAAATATCAACAACCTTAAATATACAGATGATACCACTCTACTGGCAGAAAGTGATGAGGAACTGAAGAGCCTCTTAAGAAGGGTAATAGAGAAGAGTGAAAACGCTGGCTTAAAACTCAGCATACAAAAAACTAAGATCATGGCATCTGGTCCCATCATTTCATGGCGAGTAGAAGGGGGAAAAGTAGCAGCAGTGGCAAATTTTATTTTCTTGGGCTCCAAAATCACTGCAGACGGTGACTGCAGCCATGAAATTAAAAGACGCTTGCTCCTTGGAAGAAAAGCTATGACAAACCTAGACGGCATATTCAAAAGCAGAGACATTACTTTGCTGACAAAGGATCATATAGTCAAAGCNGCAAATTTTATTTTCTTGGGCTCCAAAATCACTGCAGACGGTGACTGCAGCCATGAAATTAAAAGACGCTTGCTCCTTGGAAGAAAAGCTATGACAAACCTAGACGGCATATTCAAAAGCAGAGACATTACTTTGCTGACAAAGGATCATATAGTCAAAGCTATGGTTTTTCTAGTAGTCAGGTGTGGATGTGAGAGTTGGACCATAAAGAAGGTTGAACGCCAAAGAACTGACGCTTTCAAATTGTGGTGCTGGAGAAGACTTTTGACCGTCCCTTGGACTGCAAGGAGATCATTCCAGTCAATCCTAAAGGAAATCAACCTTGAATATTCATTGTAAGGACTGATGATGAAGCTGAAGCCCCAGTACTTTGGCCACCTGATACAAAAAGCCAACTCATGGGAAAAGACCCTGATGCCAAGAAAGATTGAAGACAAAAAGAGAAGAGGGCAACAGTGGAAGAGATGGGTAAATAGCATCACCAACTCAATGGTCATGAATCTGAGCAAAATCCAGGAGATAGTAAAGGACAGGGAAGGCTGGTGTGCTGCAGTCTGTGGGGTCTCAAAGAGTTGGACATAACTTAGTGACTGAACAACAACAAATGTATGTATTCCACCACAACCATCCTTGACAAATGTGATGATTCTATTTTGTGCCTTACTTTTCCACCTGAGAATATTTGGCACCTTTCCCTATAAGCACAGATACAACTCTGGAGACAAGCTCCCACTACGCACAGGCACTGTTTTTTAATCATCTCCAAGGGATGGACATCAGCTATCTCTAGGCTTTTTAAAGCAGTCTGGCTGAGAGCCCTAGGTGGGGAAAACAATGCTTTTACCTACGTTTGGGTATATACTATAGGGTTTATTAGCGTATGTAGAATTACTGAATCAAAGAATATGTGCATTTTAATCTATAAGAGGCTATTCATGCTTACTATCCACCTACAGTCTTAGACTCACAGCTGGAATGGGCTTTATGGATTCCCCAAGACAGTGTTTTAAATTCCCGAATTATCTTTAGAATCCCAGGTTTCCACAGTGGCTGTCCCAGCGAGGGGTGAATGGGGCAGTAGAGGACGGGGAGCGAGG
Source organism: Oreotragus oreotragus (assembly GCA_006410675.1). Classification (NCBI taxonomy): domain Eukaryota; kingdom Metazoa; phylum Chordata; class Mammalia; order Artiodactyla; family Bovidae; genus Oreotragus; species Oreotragus oreotragus. The sequence continues at coordinate 374,250 of SJYX01021581.1, forward strand.
GAGAACCCAGAGATGCAGGAGCCCCAGGTGCCCGACTGCGCACATCAGGGTGGTGTTGCTTTCCTCTGCTTTCTAGCAGTAGGGCCTATGCTTTGTGAGGAGAAAGAGTTCTGCTACTTGATACTGACAATAAACAAGTACCACCCATCTTACAGCTGGGCCCAGAGAGGACACCAAGTGGCACCAAGACCAGAGCCTGGGTCTTTGCACTATAGATCTATTCCTGACTCCATTTCATCGTGCTGCGGGGGGCACCTGGCCTCCCCCTGCATGCTCCCTGCTGCAGGGAGTTCCTACCTACCCTGGAGCAGCCATGGGTGCTCTGAAAGGGCTCAGTCACTGTAACTGCTGAGCATTGACGGGCAGAGTGTCTCCTTCTCCCTCATGATCCTGCAGGTCACAACTGCCTATCAACTAGGTACCTTGACTAGATGAGGAATTTCTGTTTGTGGGGGTTCTGGATCAGGTGGCCTGGGTGGGCTCAGATATCTACATTTTAAACTCTAGGGCGATACTTCTCAAAATGCCTGTATTAAGGAATAATTTTTTTTTAATTTCTAATTCATTTTGGACTAATACTTTTCAAGATATGATAAAGGTCTATATTTGAAAAAATTGTCTTCTAAAAATTTTAGAAGACATATAAAATGTTGTCTTTTAAAAATTATTAGTTTCAGCAGACATAATGTAACTCAGTCAAATCGCTATAAAAGTTTCTACACACTGACTGCCAATTTCTGTTTTTATCTCATCATGAAATAGTAATAAATAGTGTAGACATTGGTACCAATCCAGGGACCACACTTTGAGTAACCTTGTTCTAGGTGAGAGTGATATGGAGAGGAACATATTATTTAAGCCAACAAACCTTAAGAGACACAGTAGAAAGAGCTCTCAGCCTGGAGTCAAGGGCCTAGGTTCTAATCCTAGTTCACTATCTTATAATAAATGTGTCCTTTCCCCTCTCTGGGTCTCAATTTTTGAATTTGTAAAATGCTAACATGCCCACCACATGTAGGTATTTAGACATTTTAATAAGGTAATGGATTTTTCCCCAATTACGTTTTTCATGTAATTGAACAGATCTACTGTAAGGGAATGGCGGTTTTAATGGTGCAAGGAGGTAGGAAGGATGGAGGAGGTGGAAAGTGAGTGGGACGCATAGGGCATGATTGGGAAGGCAAGTCTGAAAGAGCTGACGAAGTAGAGAGAGGAGCTGAGTGAAGGAGGAAGGGGCTGTGTCCATGAAGCTGACTCCACATGGAGGATGGCTGGGTTAATGATGATGCTAATGGGACAGGAGCCCCCTTCCATCTTCCTCTCTCACTAGACTCCAGCAGTAATGTTTTCTCCTTGTACTGAACCCACAGGCCCCCTTGGAACACTTCCTACTCCTTTTTGAAGCCCCAGATCCCAGCCCCTGCCTCGCCACTGTGAGCTGGCTCCAAGGAAGAGCAGGATAAATCTTGAGACTCAGCTGACAGTGAGTTCCAGGAGCACTGGGACATGGCCTCAGAGGGCCAGGCCAGTGCTTCTGGAAAACCACAGGGCACAGGGGAAAGAACAAAGCCTTTCTCAAGGACATACTGCTGGAGTTCTGTCTCAGACTCTGAAAGTATATATTTCTCTCTCTTCTGCCTAGGAAATCAACTTTTACAAGGTCATTGACTACATCCTGCATGGCAAAGAAGACATCAAAGTCATCCCGTAAGTCTTTTCTCCAAACATGCAGAATTTCAGGCTCATTAGTGTCCATAACACACTCATTCAAAAATCAACGCTAACCAAACCCAAGAAGGCCACACACTCAGGCAGAGCAACAAAGAGACAATGCGGAAGGGTGGGAAGGATCATGCAGGCTGGAAAATGAGGCTGGATTCTTCATCAGCTGCTGTGAGTTCAAGTCCCAAGTCCAGTTTAGTAAGTGGCCTCTCTATGGAATGAGACCATGGATCTGATCAGGGCTTTTCAATGGTTTTCTGTGGAGGCACATCTGGGGCCTAAGGCAGAGGGTAAGGGAAAGGCAGAGAGTTAGCAAAGGAAGTGATTCAGCCCCCAAGGAAGGCTTACTCTCTAGTGTCTTTTTTTTTTTTTCTGGTTTCACCATGTGGGGTCTTAGTTCCCCAGAGATTGAATCTGCGCCCTCATCAGGGATAGCTCAGAGTCCTAACCACTAGACCACCAGGGACTCCCCCTCTAATGTCTAATGTGATCAAGGAGGATAATGAAAAGGTTGAAATCCCAGAGGGTGAGGACTGCCTACAGGTGGTGGGGCCTCAAAGTCCATTTTAAGATTCCAACGGTCAAGAATGTTTTGCATGTAAGCTTGAACTTTTTGGCCAGGAGAGCATGCCCGCAGTTCTATCTGAGGCTTGGCGCTTTCCCAAGTGAACTTCAGACTCCTTGAGGCCAGAATCAGCCTCTGTGGAGAGCCTCACCTTTCCTCCCATTTCTGGTTCAAATGAAGAGATTTATTGCAGGTCACCTCAATCCTTAAACAGTGGGTGTGAGAGGCCTCAATTCTTGTCAAAGAATTTTGATAATGCTGTCACTCAGATAACCCAGTTCTCTGGTTTATCTTTTCCTGATGAGGGATGAGAGATTGCTTTAAGTTCTGGAGTTTCTGGGTTTTCTCTGTTCAGTCCTGTTTACACAATAACTAAGTCTTTTCTAAATTCATTTCTTTTTCTTTTTTTTTTTCTTGTCAGCGGCATACTCTGCCCCCATCCTGTTTTCTGACCCCTTCTCTAGAGGTGCCAGTTTATCAGACTCATTGTCTGTATTCAGAGTTATCACAGGTCACAGCATTCCCCATCTCACCACGTCTCACCAAGCATCACATCCTCTAGTCTCTGATAAAAACCACCTCGCTGCCTTCTACAGTGGGGCTGTATCCACACTGAATTTAATATAAATTCCCAGAAGTAACTTCAAGAGATTATACTATGATGCAATACCAAAACAAAAAGCAGCTTTGAATGGCAGAAAGAGACAGGAGAAAGATGTGAGGTGTGATAAAACCCTGAATCTAAACGCTAAGAGAGCTCTGTTGATATTCATACATAATTTTAAGTCCAAAAAGCTTCGTATCACAGATTAACTGGCAGAATATTATCTTTCTCAGGTGCGTATAAGAAACGGTTCTTGGGGATTTCCTGGAAGTCCAGTGGTTAGGACTCTGCACTTGCACGCAGGGCTCAGGCAGTTAAGATCCCACAGGCTGGGTTCTTCTAAGAACTGATGAGGTCCAAGATATATTGATACATGAAGAAGTACTATATATCCTTTTTACAAGAGACCTATCTAAAAGATCATACAAAGAAAATGAAAGATTGAACAAAAGACACGCCTCACAAATGATAATCAAAAGAAAACTGATGTAACTATGTTACTATCAGATAAAAATAGGTGTCAAGGTACACATTAGTAAAGATAGTCACTTCTTAATGATAAAGGGGTCAATTCAACTTGACTTTCTGGGAAGAATTTACAAATGTGTGTATGCTTAATAATGTGGCCTCAAAAAGAAAGCAAAAACTGATAGAAACTTAAGAATGTATAGACAAATTCATGTTTGCTAATTGATACAGCAGACTAAAATAAACAGAATAGAGAATATTTAAATAAGATAATTACCAAACAATCTCATGGATATATACATTAACAGAACATGACATCTCACACCCAAACTATAGAACACTCAGTCTTTTTCTTTTTTTTTCACTCAGTCTTTTTCAAGAATACTTGTTCCTTTATGATAACTGATGATATAACAGACCATAAAACAAATCTCAAATGATTGAAATCATACAGAAATGTCCTCTAGTCACAATGAAAATATGCTAGAAAATAATAACAAAGAGCTAATTAGGGAAAAAATCTTCATATGCTTGGAAACTAGAAACTACTTTTATTAAAAAAAAAAAAAAGGAATACACTTTCATATGATCCATGGGTAAAAGAAGAACTCAATGGAAACTATTTTCTGAACTGAAAAGAACAACAATATCACATATGTTATAAAACCAATGTGATGCAGTGAAATCATACCTAAGGTGAAATTTACAGTATTACACTTTCATACTAGAAAATCATAAAAAGTAAAGTAATAAACTGTGTACCAAAATTATATCAACCAGGGTCCCAACAGTACTAGGTGTCACGTTTAAATTAGGGTATTTCGGGACTTCCCTGGTGATCCAGTGGCTCAGACTCTACGCCCCCAACGCCGGGGGCCTGGGTTTGATCCTGGTCAGGGGACTAGATCCCACATCCCGCAACTAAAATTTGAATGCTGCAACTAAAGATTCTGTGTACCACCACTAAGACCAAGCACAGTCAAAATTTTTTTTTAATCAGGGTAAATCAAGGAGGGTTTATCTACAAAGGGATGAATTACAGAGGTGTGTGTGGGTGGAACGAAGGAAACCAACCACAAGAGACTATTTTAGTAGTAAAGTTGTAAGTACTTCCGGGCCCCAAGGAAATTTCTAGAATGTGGTGAGGGGAAATGTTCATGGAGAGCAGGCCATCATTAGAGCAGTGCAGACAAAACAAACTCAGAGCTACGCTGCCGGGAGAACCAAGGAAGTAAATAGCCTGACCTTCCTGTTCTACCGCCCTGTAGTTTTGCCCAGGTCTCCCCTTCAGTCTAAACTCAGTCAGAAGCTAGAAGGCCAGACACCCCGTTGATGAAATCCACACAGACTGGCCTCCCGTGACAGGGAGTAGCAGGTTGGAAGTGGCTCTGGAGGGGCAGACAGGAGCTATCCATCACATGATCTCAAGAAACTAACAACAAACAAGCATACCTTTCCAAAATAATAAAGATAAGCCCAGAAATTAATTAAATATTGACAAAATATTGAACAAATGGCAAAAGTTGGTTTCTTGGACAGATTAATAAAATTGATGAATTTCTGGCAAGACTGAGCAAGAAAAATAGGAACTCGAATGAACTGAATTAGAAAGGAAAAGGGGAATAACCACAATCATACTGACACTAACAGGATACAATAAAAGGATATTATGCCCAGAATATTTTAAATCCAGATGAAAGAGGCAAATTCCTATAAAAATAAAACCTACTAAATATAAATCACAAAGAAATAGAAAATCACAATAGTCTTCAGTTCAGTTCAGTTCAGTTCAGTCGCTCAGTCATGTTCGACTCTTTGCAACCCCATGAATTGCAGCACACCAGGCCTCCCTGTCCATCATCAACTCCCGGAGTTCACCTAGACTCGTGTCCATCGCGTCAGTGATGCCATCCAGCCATCTCATCCTCTGTCGTCCCCTTCTCCTCCTGCCCCCAATCCCTCCCAGCATCAGAGTCTTTTCCAATGAGTCAACTCTTCGCATGAGGTGGCCAAACTACTGGAGTTTCAGCTTTAGCATCATTCCTTCCAAAGAACACCCAGGGCTGATCTCCTTCAGAATGGACTGGTTGGATCTCCTTGCAGTCCAAGGGACTCTCAAGAGTCTTCTCCAACACCACAGTTCAAAACCATCAATTCTTCAGCGCTCAGCCTTCTTCACAGTCCAACTCTCACATCCATACATGACCACCGGAAAAACCATAGCCTTGACTAGACGAACCTTAGTCAGCAAAGTAATGTCTCTGCTTTTGAATATGCTACAATAGTCTGATAACAGTAAAATACATTAAAACCCTTCCACAAAGACATTTCAGGCTCAGATGCCTTCAGAGGTGAGTTTTACTAAATATTTAAGGAAGAAATAACACAATTCTCATACAAATTATCCAAGAGAAGAAAGAAAAAAAAAGTGACTAGTATAAACTTGACACCAAAACTCAACAAAGTCTGTATGAAAGAGGAAAATTCAAACCAAGCTTACTTGTGAACCTAGATGCAAAGCTCCTAAAAAAATTTTAGCCGATAATAACTAAAAAGGGTTATACATCGTGACCCAACTGAGTTTATTCCAGGAATACAAGGCTAACATTAGAATAATCAATCTATAAAATCTGTCACATTAACGGAAATGTTATAATTATTTCCATAGAGAATTTTATTAATCTAAAAATATATATTTTTTAATGTCTGAAAATATTAAAGCATTGACAGAGACATGGAGCAAAGGCAACTCTAATATACTACCGATGGTAGTGCAAATTGGATTTTAGAAAACAGTTTGGCTTTCTCAAGTAAAGTTGAAGATATGCACATCTTATGACCCAGTATTTCTACTCCAGAAATACCACGTGGAACTGAGAGCACGCATACACCAGAGAGTTGGAAGCAGCAATATTCATGTGAGACTCACACTAAGGGGAATGTCCATCAACAGTTGAATGCATAAATTATATACAATCTTACAAGGATAAATGGGTTGTCTATCAAACAAATGAATTACAGCAACATGAAAAAGAAGTCCAACAAAATAATGCGTGTACATTGAATGATTCTACCTGAATGAAGTTGAAAAATATGTGAAACAGGGCACAGGAAACCGGGTGGTAAAACTCCACAGAAAAGCAAGAATCCTAAAGTTGGGACAACCATTCCGTTTGGGGTTCAGGAGAAGGTTGTGAGTGAGAGGGGCAGGTTAGGGATTTCCAAGATGCCGACAGGTTGTTCGAGTTTCATAGGTATAGTTCCATAGGTGTTCACTTCCAAACAACTGAAGTTCTTAATACATTTTTCTGTGTATTTTTAGCAATAAACAAGTAAAAATATACCATATAAAATAAGTATATAAATCTAAATTGTGACGTTGCTGTGTATGTTAGTCACTCAGTCGTGTCTGACTCTTTGCAATCCCATGGACTGTAGCCTGCCAGGTTCCTCTGTCCATGTAATTGTCCAGGCAAGAATACTGGAATGGGTTGCTATTCCCTTCTCCATGGGATCTTTCTGATCCAGGAATCAAACCTGGGTCTCCTGCAATGCAGGTGGGAGAGTCACTGGGAATCTGAGTCACTTGGGAATGAGGGATAAATAAGTATGTAAAGCTCCTAGCTTAGTGCTTGGCATGTGGTAGGAGCTCATCCTAGGTGGGTTTCCCTCACTCTGTACGGTATTGAGCAACTCACTCTACATAAGGACTGGTGGAGGGAAACGATGGCATCTGGTTTTGCTCAGCAGCCAATAACCATCTGTTGGATCAATTTGTCTCTTAGAGAGCATGAAATCCATAAAACTGATTTATGACTTTTTTCTCAATGTCTACATTTGGACATTAAGATGCTTAGCCAAGATTTGGGGCTTGATCTTGGTGGGGGTGGTACTTGGAGCCACCAGAGGGAAGAGGGAGGGTAAGATCCAGTTTCAAGTTTTTAGTCCATCTGTCCCCACCTCAAAAGTGACCACTGTCTTTGGTCTTGACAGGAATCCACCCCCAGACCACTGGGCTTTAGTGAGCGGTCTCCCCACTTATGTTGCCCAAAATGGCCTGGTAAGTAATACAACGTTGAAGGGGGAGAGTTTTGAATCAGTTTTTGAATCACTCTTTTTAATGTTGAAGAGTGAAGGGATTTCAGATCAAGAGAGTGGGAAAAACTATGGGAAGTATGGATCTCTCAAAGCCTGATTCTCTCATTTCTCACTTCACCTGATGGCTGGTCCAAGGGGATGTGCAGAGAATTGACATTTGAAGAAACATGAGACAGAGAAGTGTAAATCTCCCTGACAACCAAAGATACTCATGCAAATATCAAGGATAATGTCATGACTGGCTGCTCCACGAGGCTCACCACAGAGCAAGACCCAGCCTCTTATCCCAGAGACCTGGGTGCCCCTCCCAAGCCCCCATCCCTGCCACATTTCTAACCACACGGCAGGGCTCAAATGCTCTGTCTCCCACTTGCCCTATCCACAGGGTCCAGGGTAGAGTGAGAGCATCCCCTGCCCCCGAGAGAAGGGCCATGGGTGTTAGCAGCACATCACCCCTGAATCTGAGGCCGCTCATCTCTGTATCATTTCCCAGGCACACGCTACACAGTGCTGCTCATGTATCACGGTGTTTATTTACTGGGCATTCCTGTGTGCCAGGTGCTGCAGTTGGCTGTGGGGATAGAAAGATATATGAATCAAATAATTTCTGTCCTGAAGCTCACCATCAAATGGGAGATATCTTTATGAACAGATATTTATATTATAATGCAATAGGGTCACAGTAGAGATGCACATGGAATAGTCTAGGAACACAAAGTGGCGGGGGGCATTTAAACCAGGCTTTACTTTCCAGGATGTTTTGGTATGAGTAGAGTTTTAAAATAAACAGGGGTAAGGCAGGTAGGGACCAGGAAGCAACATGGTGGAGAAACAACACGGGCCAACAACTCTAGCTTGGAGACTGGGAGCGACATGGTGTGTGCAGTTTGGAGTAGCTGGAGTGTTAGGTTTGAGACAGGAAGATGGCAAGAGATGAGGCTTGAGAGGGACAAAGGGAGGGGCCAGATGACAGCAGCTTTGGATACTAGATCAAGAGGGTGGAACTTTAATCCACAGGTGACAGGTTTTCAAGTAAGAGGTTGGCACAATAAATTTCATTTTAGAAAGAAAGTTCTGACAGCTCCCTGGAAAACAGATCTGGAGAGACAAGATTGGAAGCAGAGAGAAAAGAATGTCACAAACAAGAGCTGATGAACATCTCAACAAAGGCAGAGGCAGTAAAGAACAGTAAACAGCCACAGAGTGCTGATGATAAGCCAGGCAGTAAATACATTTGGTCATTTAATACTCATGACTCAAACAAAGACGAGGTGGAGAGAGGAAGGTCAGAACTCAGATCTAACAGTGGAAGGCTTTGTGACTGATTGTGAGCAGAGAGACAGGGAGAGAAGACTCAAAGCCAGCTTCAGATTTCTAGACTGGATGGATAATGCTGCCACCAGGTTGGAATGTTACCTGCTGAGATCAGTTTCAGGTAAGGTGTGACAGAGACTTTTTTCAAGAGTAGGTGTCCAGCAAGTGGTTAGAGAGATGACTCTGCCGCTGTGGAGCTAGATAAGGGATGAAGATGGAGATTTGTGTCAACAAAAGGTAGAGGTTCATACTGACTACAATGCAGAAGATAATATAGTATAGAAAATATTATAATCCTTGACCATTTTGCTCCTAGTAGCAGATGGTACTTGAAACCATGAGTGTGGATAAAGTTACCAGGGAGAGTGAGAGGATATTGGAGGATGCCAACATTTAAAGATTGGGTGGCAGAAGAAGAGTGTGAAGGAAAATTGGTAGAAGGGTTCAGAAGTGTCTGGAGACCCAGGAGTGGGTAGTGTCAGGGGAACCAAGGGAGTGGAAAATTTCAATAGAGAGAATATCAAATGCAACTAAAGTGATCCAGTGAGATAAGAACTGAAAATCCCCATTGGGTTTGGCAATTAGGAGGTCACTGACGTCCCTAATGAGAACAGGCTTGGTGGTAAGGTAGCGGGATGGGGGGGTGGAGGGGACAGAAACCAGCAGGTGGTCTTCTGAGGTGTGGGTGAGTAATGAGAAGGTAGAGAATGCAAGAGAAGAAAGAGAAAACCTGGATGGTTACTACTGGGTAGGCCAAAAAGTTCATTTGGGATTTCTGCAACATCTTATGGAAAAATCTGGACAGTGGCCCCATGGGCAGGGCTCTGGAGGAATCAGATAAGTATCACTGGTGCAGTAAACTGGCCTAGCTGTCAGGAGAGAAATTTTGCAACATGCACCCAGAGCTACAGCACTTTCTTTTTTTTTTTTTAGCACTTTCTATTTCTTCATCTGCTATGACATTTATACCACAAGGAAAAACTCTTGCCCAGCAAAACAAATATAATCATTTCAAAGATGTTTACAGTAGCATTATTTACATTAATTAAAAACTGGACATAATCCAATCTGAACAAAAGGGAGAAAGAAAATGGGGCATCTTACTATAAAGCTACAATAATCAAAACAGTATGGTGTCAGTACAAAGACTTATAGATCAATGGAACAGGATAAAAAGTCCAGAAATACATCCACAAGCTATGGCCAATTAATCTACGACAAAGGAGGCAAAAATGTACAATAGAGAAAAGACAGCCTCTTCAATAAGTGGTGCTGGGAAACTAGACAGCTATGTGTAAAAGAGTGAAATTAGAACATTCTCTGATACCATGTACAAATATAAACTCAAAATGACTTAAAGACCTAAATGTAGGACCAGACTCTATAAAACTCCTAGAGGAAAACAGAGGCAGAACACTCTCTGACATAAATCACACCAATATCTTTTTAGATTCACCTCCTAAAGAAATGCAAATAAAAGCAAAAATAAATAAATGAGACCTAATTAAACTTAAAAGCTTTTGTGTAGCTAAGGTAACCAAAAACAGAACAAAAAGAAAACTCACAGAATAGAGAAAATATTTGCAAAGTAACCAACAAAGGATTAATGTCCAAAACCTACAGAAAGTTCATACAGATCTAGATCCAAAAGAAAGGACAACGCAGTCAAAAACTCAGCAGAAGATTCTAAATAGGTATCTCTTCAAAGAAAGTCATATGCCAAAAACATATGCTCAACATGACTAATTATTAGATAAATGCAAATCAAAACTACAATGAGGTTATCACCTCACACTGGTCAGTACGGCCATCATCAAAAAGTCTACAAACAATAAATTGGATTCCACATATAAGTAATTATATGTGACAGCTACGAAGCACATGCTATCAGGTATGTATGGAATCTAAAGAAAGAGACACAAATGAACTTATACACAAAACAGAAACAGACTCACAGACTTAGGAAACAAACTTACTGTTACCCAAAGGGGAAATGTAGTTGGGGGGGGATAAATTCAGAGGTTCAGATTAATATATATACTCTATATAAAACAAATAATCAACAATGATCTACTGTACAGCACAGGGAACTCTATACATACTCTGTAATAACCTATATGGGAAAAACATCTGAAAAAGAATAGGTCTATGTATATATAACTTAAAAATGAAATATGAAAAGAAAAGCTAACGTAAAAAAAGAAAATGGGACACTATACAGCTTTTAAAAAATGACAAATTGTAGCCTTAACTTTCTCAAAGCTTAGAAATGACTCAGAAGTAAGGCAAATGGTAAGAAGTCATGTTTATAAGGCAGCTTTCCTGTTCAGGAACCTCAGTTAATAATTCAAAACCATCATGAGCATGTCTACCTAATGAAAAGAATGTGAGTGCCGTGGGGCAGGGATGTGGTATTTTTGAAAATAGCATGCCCAGTGCCCTTAATGTGTACTTTATCAGGTCTAAGCAAAACTCCATTATTTCTCTTCACGGCTTTCAGATTTGCAACATCATGAACGCGCCTGCAGAGGACTTTTTTGCATTCCAGGTAAGTCATTTTTCATTTGCTGTCTTAGTTATATGGTATTTTTCCCTGCAAGGAGGATTAGAATACATTAAAAATCTATCTACTTTATTGGGAAGCAATCTCAATAAAGTGAAAATGTGAGTGGAAAAAAGTCATGTGCCAATGGAAGTGGGGAGAGAATTAATTTGGTAAATGCCAAGGTTCCATTTGGTTTTAAGGTTTATAGCCTTTGCTTTCTGGCCTTGGGACATTTGCTTATGCAGTTCTCTCTCTCACTACCATCTCTTGCCCAGATGCCCTCTGCCCTTCAATGACAGACTCAATGCTATGAAACTTTTATGAAGTTTTATTCTGCTACCTCTGGCTGAGTAACATTTCTGTCTCCTTAAGATGATCACAGAATCTTGTTTAGTATTCCATTTGATGTTATCTGTGTGTCTTTTTAAACAAATGTTTGTGGAGGGCACGGTCTGGGCCAGGCATTGGCACAATGCCACACTGGCTATAGAGGTGGACCAGACAGGCATGGTCTACGTTTGCCAGGAGCTCATGATCGCATGGGGAGAGAGACATGTGGAGTGCTGGCCAGGAGGAGGGTAGAGGGGGAATCTCAGGGGGGCCTGAGTTCATCCAGAAGGATTCAAAGAATGCGTCCTTGAGAAATTACATTTGGACAGTAAAAAATGAAGAGAGGATTGCAGGAAAGAGAAGGCTTCTGGAAGGAAGAGTAGACCAATGAGCCTGAGGGGAGAGTGGCAGGAGGAAATTCTAGAGCGGGAGACAGAGCCCAGGCCACACAGGGCCTGGAAGGCCATGCCAAGGAGTTTGTCTCTGTCACTCCGTTTCCCTTACCTTGTATTTTATGCTCCTTCCTTGCCTTTAGACTAATTCTTCTTGGCAAAATATTGGCTTCCTTAGGTCAAAGGTTGTGGCTTATCTTTCTTAACATCTTCAGTTGCAGGTGCCCTGTCAATATTTTGAGTTTAGCATGCTAGATATACAGAAAACAAATCATGAGTGGTCAGAAAATAATGAAGAAGGAAATAAAAATGACTCACATAAAAATTAGTGGCTTATGTGTTTACTCCTTAAAGAACATTATGAAAAACCTTAGAGAGAATATCCTTCCAAGGTTAAAACTCTACGTCTTGTGTTGTGATGTTGACCATATCAGTATGACAAGGCTGACTGTTGCTGAGAGTTGCTACCATGATTATAACCAAAAGAGAAATTGGTCTTTACCCAAGTCATCTGATTACAGTTTACTCATATTCATAAATCAAATTTGATCCTGTTTTTAGATCATAGTCTTCTATCTCCACAAAGTAGCCCAAGTGATGTTATAAAAAAACATAGGTTGTCTCAAGTAACTTCTCTCCTTAAAAATCTTTAACGCTTTCCCATTTCACTCTTGATGAAATCTGCCTCCTTATCAGGGCCTTCAGAGGGAAAGGACTCCCCCAGGGTGAGGAAGAGAGTGGGGAGGAAGGCAGGCCTTAACCTCAAGTTTCCTGACTGACAGCCCTGCGCCCTTTGGACTATGTTCTTCATCCCTCTGGAGTCACTCTCCTACCAGGTGCTAAGTTCCAGTGTTACAGAAATAATAATAACCACCATCCTTCCACCTTCAAAACCTTGGAACATCTGAGCTGGAAGACTCTCTGACTCCAGGAAACCTTCCTTGACTTCCTTCCCTTCCCTGGCTCCCACAGTACCTGAGAGAACTTCCTGCGTGCCATCTGATGGCCTCCTTGCCTCCAGATGATGGGCAACTTCAGAACACCACCTGTGCCTTACTTGCCTAGGTTTCCTCAGATTCTAGCTCTTGCACGTTGTAAAACACTTGATAAATCTTTAATGAATCAGTGGGAAAAGAAACTAGAAAGTATCTAGTCTAGTTATTCCCATTTTTATAGATGATGGACGGGGAAGGCAATGGCACCCCACCCCAGTACTCTTGCCTGGAAAATCCAATGGACGGAGGAGCCTGGTGGGCTGCAGTCCATGGGGTCGCTAACAGTCGGACAGACTGAGCTACTTCATTTTCACTTTTCTCTTTCATGCATTGGAGAAGGAAATGGCAACCTACTCCAGTATTCTTGCCTGGAGAATCCCAGGGATGGGGGAGCCTGGTGGGCTGCCGTCTATGGGGTCACACAGAGTCGGACACGACTGAAGTGACTTAGCAGCAGCAGCAGCAGCATAGATGATGGAAGTGAGGCTGAAACAGGAAATGACTCACAAAGAGCATCTTCTAATTGACCAAGAAATTTCACCTCTATTTTCTCTTTTGTCCCATGAGGCACATACTCTTACTACCGTCCCCATGTATAGATGAGAAATTGAGGCCCATGGAGATAAAATGACATGCCAAAAGGAACACAGACAGGCAGATCAGCAGTCAAAAGGTGCAGGTTATATCTACTTGATGAGTTCAAACTTACAAGTATCACCAGGTCCCCTGCTAAGCCAGTCCTCCACAGTCAGCTCCTGTATCTGAAAGGGAAACACTGCCTTCCTGTACTGTTTGTGGGCATCTTTAGAGCCAGCAACACACAACTCACTGTCTGGCACATAACGGCCCTGATATCTTAGGAATGAAAATGGTATTGCTATTTGGCTTATGGAGTCCCACCAGATGGGCAAAACTGCTCATGGCATTTGGTGACTAAAACCAGGCATAATCCAACAAGGTCTAACCTCCTGCCACCCCCTCAGCCAAGCAGGGTCACAACACGGCATGAAATCCGTCATGGATGTCTCTGTAGCCTGGTACCCAGGCAACTTATTCTGGCTCATCTCTTGCAGAAAGAGCCTCTGGATGAGTCTGGATGGATGATTAAAAATGTCCTTTCTATGCCAATTGTGAACAAGAAGGAAGAAATTGTTGGGGTGGCTACATTTTACAATCGCAAAGATGGGAAACCCTTTGATGAAATGGATGAGACCCTCATGGAGGTATGGTTTTTAAGGAGGCTTCTGGACGTGGGATTCAGAGATGACTCTGGACGTGGGACTTCCAGAGCCATGTGGTGGGGACCTAGCATGCTGCCGTCCCAGCCCAGGACGGATGGGGGGTCACCTTGTAGATACTTTCCTGATCTAATGTTTTTGTTTGGCTGTCCTCCTGCATTCCCTTCTTTTAAAATTAACAGACTTTACCAGTCTATGGGGTCACACAGAGTCGGACACGACTGAAGTGACTTAGCAGCAGCAGCAGCAGCATAGATGATGGAAGTGAGGCTGAAACAGGAAATGACTCACAAAGAGCATCTTCTAATTGACCAAGAAATTTCACCTCTATTTTCTCTTTTGTCCCATGAGGCACATACTCTTACTACCGTCCCCATGTATAGATGAGAAATTGAGGCCCATGGAGATAAAATGACATGCCAAAAGGAACACAGACAGGCAGATCAGCAGTCAAAAGGTGCAGGTTATATCTACTTGATGAGTTCAAACTTACAAGTATCACCAGGTCCCCTGCTAAGCCAGTCCTCCACAGTCAGCTCCTGTATCTGAAAGGGAAACACTGCCTTCCTGTACTGTTTGTGGGCATCTTTAGAGCCAGCAACACACAACTCACTGTCTGGCACATAACGGCCCTGATATCTTAGGAATGAAAATGGTATTGCTATTTGGCTTATGGAGTCCCACCAGATGGGCAAAACTGCTCATGGCATTTGGTGACTAAAACCAGGCATAATCCAACAAGGTCTAACCTCCTGCCACCCCCTCGGCCAAGCAGGGTCACAACACGGCATGAAATCCGTCATGGATGTCTCTGTAGCCTGGTACCCAGGCAACTTATTCTGGCTCATCTCTTGCAGAAAGAGCCTCTGGATGAGTCTGGATGGATGATTAAAAATGTCCTTTCTATGCCAATTGTGAACAAGAAGGAAGAAATTGTTGGGGTGGCTACATTTTACAATCGCAAAGATGGGAAACCCTTTGATGAAATGGATGAGACCCTCATGGAGGTATGGTTTTTAAGGAGGCTTCTGGACGTGGGATTCAGAGATGACTCTGGACGTGGGACTTCCAGAGCCATGTGGTGGGGACCTAGCATGCTGCCGTCCCAGCCCAGGACGGATGGGGGGTCACCTTGTAGATACTTTCCTGATCTAATGTTTTTGTTTGGCTGTCCTCCTGCATTCCCTTCTTTTAAAATTAACAGACTTTACCATTTAGAGAAGCTTTAGGTTCACAGTAAAGTTGGGCAGAAAGCAGAGTTCATTTATATCCTCTGTCCCCACATAGGGACAACACATTCCCTTTCTGTGAAGCTGTTATGCATGAGGATGACACTTTGTACTAGAGCTTTACTCAAAGTGTATTCTCATCCATCATTTTATCTTATCCTCACAGCATCCCTTTGAGGAGGCCAGTGCACAGCTAACCACACGCGTTTTATAGCTGAGAAGATAGAGGCTTAGAGAGTCTTTCACCAAGTTACAGAGAAAGAGCCAGACCAGAACGTTCTCCCTCTGACTCTTCCTTTCTTTCCTTTCAGTCTTTGGCTCAGTTCCTGGGCTGGTCTGTCTTAAATCCTGACACTTATGAGTCGATGAACAAACTTGAAAACAGGAAGGATATTTTCCAAGACATGGTGAAATACCACGTCAAGTGTGACAATGAAGAAATCCAGACAATCTTGGTGGGTAGTGGTTTTTCCGTTTCTCCTCAAGAAAAGGCTGTTCGGGGAAGAGCTGTCCCTCCCAGGGTTCAGTTCAGTTCAGTCGCTCAGTCGTGTCTGACTCTTTGCGACCCCATGAACTGCAGCACGCCAGGCAGCGCGCGTGCGGCTCCGCAGGAGCACCTGCCGCCCGACCCGGCCTGGCCCGGCCCACCGGACGGCTTTAGGCGCCTGGCCGGCCATCCTTGGCTTGAGTTACAAGCTCAGTGTCCATCTCCCTTTCCTCCTCTTCCTTCTCCCGTCGTTAAAGCGTGTTAATACCAGTAGAACAGGCCCGAGCCGAGTCTGGTGCTCGGTGAAGGCTCAGGGACGCCTCAGCGTTGTCGTTAATGTTGGATTGTGGTCCGAGGATTCCGAAATTCTGGGGAATTCAAAAGTGGACAGAACACTCCCACTGCGCGATAGTCACAATAATAGAGAAATGTCATGAGCCCATTGATTAAAATGTGCCAAGCGTTCTAGGGTGGGGGCATCGAAGGGGGCCGTGGCTGTTGAGGGTGCGGGACGCTTTTTTCCCATAACTCTATTTCACAGTCTAAATGCAAAGCACATTGTTGCCCTCCTCTGGCTACCTGCGTCTCATCCTAACCTCCCTGTTCTATGCTCTCTTTTCCCTGGGAATACACTCAGTTCAGTTCAGTTCAGTTCAGTTGCTCAAGTCGTGTCCGACTCTTTGCGACCCCATGAATCGCAGCATGCCAGGCCTCCCTGTCCATCACCAACTCACACATCAGGTGGCCCAAGTATTAGAGTTTCAGCTTCAACATCAGTTCTTCCAATGAACACCCAGGACTAATCTCCTTTAGGATGGACTGGTTGGATCTCCTTGCTGTCCAAGGGACTCTCAAGTTCAGTTCAGTTCAGTTCAGTCGCTCAGTCGTGTCCGACTCTTTGCGACCCCATGAATCGCAGCATGCCAGGCCTCCCTGTCCATCACCAACTCCCGGAGTTCACTCAGACTCACGTCCATCGAGTCAGTGATGCCATCCAGCCATCTCATCCTCTGTCGTCCCCTTCTCCTCCTGCCCCCAACCCCTCCCAGCATCAGAGTCTTTTCCAATGAGTCAACTATTTGCATGAGGTGGCCAAAGAACTGGAGTTTCAGCTTTAGCATCATTCCTTCCAAAGAACACCCAGGGCTGATCTCCTTTAGAATGGACTGACTGGATCTCCTTGCAGTCCAAGGGACACTCAAGAGTCTTCTCCAACACCACAGTTCAAAAGCATCAATTCTTCAGCACTCAGCTTTCTTCATTACCTCAGTCTTAAAACCATGCCTTGGGTTAACAGCTCTAGAAACTCCATTTTCCTCTGTGCTCAGGGCTGATGTGCTTGGTACTAGAGATGGAGTCACCAACCACAATTCCCACTCTGAGAGGAAGCTCTGTCTGACAGACCAATGGACAATGCTCAGTTGCTCAGAGCCTCCCTCCATGAGGTCAGCTAACCGCACCTATTTTATAGTTGAGAAGGTGGAGGCTCAGAGAGTCTTGCTCTAAATTACAGAGACAGGATCAGACCTGCCTTAGGAGGTCAAACTTTCTGAGCAAAGAAATAGTTGAGAGGGTAGGGTCAAATGTTGGCAGGAAGCCATCACATAGTTTCATCGCTATAGAGTATATCTGGTATTTCATACCTGTGATGCTTACAACAGCCCAGTAAGATGGGCACGGTAAGGATTTTCACCCTATTGTAGACATGAAGAAATTGAGGCCTAGAAGAGGGAAGGAAGTTATCCCCAAATCACACAGCTCACTAAATAGTTCTCATTTAACATTTATCAGGATAATGAGCAAATTATCACTGTTATGAAAGGGCTCCCTTGGAAGGTAGCGAGCATCCTGTCATGGGAAATACTGCAGCACAGGCTGGATAATCACATATCAAGTATGCTACAGAGGAGAATCCCACGTGGGTGGGAAATGGGATGACAGGCTTTCTGAGATATGTGAGAATCAGTGATCCACCATTCCTGGAATTTTGGACTCAAAAAGATCAAGATTTTAGAAGCAAACTGAATTAACCAAAGAGCATTAGATATGATGCCCAGCTGAGTTCCCAAGACTTGTTGGGTTTATGCACTGCACAAGTTGAAAAATATAAGCCAGTGTGTTCAGAGGGCATTTCTTAAGCTGGAAAGATATCACAACAAAGTGGATCATTTTCATCCCAATAACTGAGAAATTCAGAGAAGAAAATATCTAGTGTGGATGAACTGGTTAAGGGTTTGCTTGTCTCAGTCCACAGCTTTAAGCCACATGATGTATATGTAGACTCTATGGAGGCATAGTGAACAGTTAAGTAGACTCTGCTCTAGATCAAGAAATCTGGAACATAGGACCAGAGGGGAAGGAACTTGGCTCAAGTCACATAGTAAGAGGAAAAGCTAGGGCCATGAACAAGACCTCCAGGCTCCCAGTTAGTAATAGAAACAGTAGGAATATCAACAGCATTATTTAATCCTAGCACTCACTATATACCAAGCACTGCTCTCAGTGATTTACATGCATTATTTTAATTTCATATACATTTTTAAATGACTTTAGATAATCTAATTTTAATCTGCCAGTTAAGTACTTTTAGTATCCCCATTTTGCAGGTGAGGAATGGGGGATCCAATTGGTAGAGTTTGAATTTGCACGCAGGACTCCATGACTCCAAATTCCATGACCTTGAATTTACTTGTCAATAAATGCTGAATGGGAGCCTCTCTGAGTTGGTAGCTCTGTTGTGAGAACTTTGGAGGAAGAAGAAAAAAGGAAATGGAAAAGTAGAGACATACTTTGACCTCAGATGTAGTAAACTAATGTTTTTCTCTGCTCTTTTGGGCCCTGGCAGAAAACCAGAGAGGTGTATGGGAAGGAGCCATGGGAATGCGAGGAAGAAGAACTGGCTGAGATCCTGGTGAGCTGGGCAGCTGCGCCATCCTGATCTGTTGCAAGCGCAGGGCATGCATGCCCCAAGCATATGTGGAGAGCCCTCTCTGCCAAGTGTGGCCCTTGCCACTCTGCTCTGATCCTTCCAGCAGACTCAGATCAGGGACAGTGCAGGTGGGGGGTAGGGTGAGGGAGAGACCAAGAAATTCCTCATGTGCCCCAGTCACTTGACTCCATGTTTCATACAGCAAGGAGAGCTGCCAGATGCAGACAAATATGAAATCAATAAATTCCACTTCAGCGACCTGCCCCTGACGGAACTGGAGCTGGTGAAATGTGGAATACAGATGTACTATGAGCTCAAAGTGGTGGATAAATTTCACATTCCTCAAGAGGTGAGGTTGAAACAAACCTTTGGTTTCCCTTTTTTCCCTTCCTTTCTTGCTTGCTAAAACACACACACACACACACACACACACACACACACACACACACACCTCAATCTGTAAACTACCTTAGAAAGAGTATACTTTCAGTTTTTAAGATTTAAAGCATTAGGCACATCACACAGATGAGTCATTTACCAGAAAAGAGACGCATGGTTCCTCTGAACTGTGATGTTTCTCAAGGTAGGTTCTGAGGCACTGAGTTCTGAAGGTTGTGGACAAAAGCAAGGCAAAAAAAAAAAGAAAAAGCTCCTACAGTTCAACAGGGTAGGAAATGTGTGTTAAATCCATCTAGACAGGGCTTTTTCCCCTGCAGGATTCCTTAGGTGTGCTGTGCATCTAAGACATGGGGATGGACAGAAAAGGTGAAGCTGGGGGTGTATTGTGTGCAGAATTTCCCAGACTTCTTTGATTAAAGCAGCAGTCCTAACTGTGCTTTAGACCACATCAGTATCACCTGAAAATGGATCAGTGCCAGCCCGGGTCCACCAGCACCCACACATACACTCTCTTTCTCCCCCTCCTCTCTCCCCTGGCTGTGAGGAATCAGAAATTGTTTTAACAAGACCTTCCCACACCCCTCAGCGATGCAGACATGCACTCAAGTTTGAGAATCACTGATTTCGTCACCCTTTTGGTTTTCTCTCCTACACTTCCTGCAAGCTTCTCCCAGGGCCTGGTTTCATGACCACGTCCATTGTCACAGTACCCAGCCATTTGAAAGTGCTCTCACAGTCTTAGTGCATCTATTGCGAGCTCCCGCTTGTGGTCCAGTGCGGGGACTGGAACACTGAGGGGCTCAGCCCAGCAGGCCCCCGCCCGCCCCAGTGCGGTGCTGCCGCCTTACGATGTGCTGTGTGTGTGTTCGCAGGCCCTGGTGCGGTTCATGTATTCCCTGAGTAAGGGCTACCGCAGGATCACCTACCACAACTGGCGGCACGGCTTCAACGTGGGCCAGACCATGTTCTCCCTGCTGGTGGTACGAGAACAGGGGGACCCAGCGGCGTGGCGGGTGGCGGGGGGCGGGCCTCGGGCCGCTAGGGGCTCCTGCTACCCTGGACTCCTCGGTGCAGCTCCCCAGGCAGCAGCGGCATCATTCTTCTACTTATTGCCTTTAAAAAAAATAGACAACAAGAGTACATGCTTAGCATAAATGAATTCCAAGAAGTGAGAAGTATGTAAAGTAATAAAGAGTGAAAGAAAGGCAGCATTCTACTCCCACCCCCAAGCCAGTATTTGGAGAAAACCATGGCACAGCTCCTTCCAGATTTCCTTCTAGAAGCATCAAGATAGATTTGTTCACACACACATACACAAAATTTATTTTATTTATAACCAATTAAACAATATGATTCTATAATATGCTTTTTTATTTGAAAATATATAAATATATCAATCACATTTTTCTATATATATACTGTGGTAAAAACATATATAACCTAAAATTTACCATTTAAGCCATTTTTAGGTACATAATTCAGTGGCATCAAGTACATTCACAGTATTGTGCAACCATCACTACTCTCCATCTCTAGAACTTTTCCGACTTCCCAGACACCCTGTCTCCATTAAACAACAACATTAACACAACTCCCCACTTCCTCAGTCTCCAGCCCCTGGGGACCAGCATTCTGCTCTTTCAGCCTCTCTGAATTCCCTTTCTTGTAGGCACCTCACCTAAGTGGAATCATACAGTATTTGTCCTTTCCTGTCTGATTAATTTCACTTAGCATAATGTCTTCAAGGCTTATCCATGATCTAATTTTATGACTTCATAGTATTTTGCATTTTTAAGTAGACAACAATTTCTTTACCTAGCTCCTCTATTTGGAGAAGGCAATGGCACCCCACTCCAGTACTCTTGCCTGGACAACCCCATGGACAGAGGAGCCTGGTAGGCTGTGGTCCATGGGGTCACTAAGAGTCAAACACGACTGAACATATTCACTTTCACTTTTCTCTTTCATGCATTGGAGAAGGAAATGGCAACCCACTCCAGTGTTCTTGCCTGGAGAATCCCAGGGACGGGGGAGCCTGGTGGGCTGCCATCTATGGGGTCGCACAGAGTCGGACACAACTGAAGCAACTTAGCAGCAGCAGCAGCTCCCCTATTGTTGACATGAGGACTGCTTTTGATCTTTCACTATTACAAACAACGCTATTATGTCCTTGGATGGACATACCAGTATGTATATGTGCGAGTCATTTTGTCTCAGAAGGTTTGGCGTTTTTATATTTCATTTAAAAGTGTTTTCCCACCCAGGTTATGAAACAGATCTCTGCCCTTGCCCAGTGTCCCCATCCTCATTCCTTTCCCTCGTGTCTGGAATGGTCAGGCCAGAGAAAGCACTGGGGCCTGGGGGCAGGAATTCTAGCCAGGCTGCCTCTGAAGGTGAAAAACATACCACTTACACGTGATTTATTTCTTAGAGTCACAGGTCAGCAGCACCTCCTCAGGGCTCTTTCCACCCTTGACGCCAACACCCGGCACAAACAGTTAAGTGAGGACACCCAGGGAAAAATTCTTCTGAGCTGTGTTTTAACCAGTAGACCAGGTTTGGAAGGTTTGTTTTACCAGTCTGGACATGTTCCAACACCCTCTAAATCCTCAAAGTCCAGGACTGTCTGTTTCTCAGCAATCATCCAGTCTGACGCCCTCCACTTTAAGGCCAGAGGGAGGTGGGACCAGCTAAGGTGACTCGGAAGTAAAACGACCCACCATCACCTTTGCCTGGACTGTCCCAGTTCTAGCACCACTGCTGCTGCTGCCAAGTCGCTTCAGTTGTGTCCGACTCTGTGCGACCCCATAGACGGCAGCCCACCAGGGTCCCCAATCCCTGGGATTCTCCAGGCAAGAAAACTGGAGTGGGTTACCATTTCCTTCTCCAATGCATGAAAGTGAAAAGTGAAAGCTCAGTCGTGTCTGACTCCTAGTGACCCTATGGACTGCAGACTTCCAGACTCCTCCATCCATGGCATTTTCCAGGCACAGAAAGTCCCATATCCCACATCTCAGTCCTGGCAAATGTCTGGTCATCCTGTGGCACCAGGGGTCAAGCCAAGATCAGACCTGTGTTTCCAGGCTCCAGGCCCTCCTCCTTACCCTTGCTCTCTCAGTCCTGCTTCCAAGCCCCCCACAAAAGGAGTGAGTAGCATCTCTGACTGCCCTTCCAGACCGGAAAGCTGAAGCGATACTTCACAGACCTGGAGGCCTTGGCCATGGTCACCGCCGCCTTCTGCCACGACATTGACCACAGAGGCACTAACAATCTCTACCAGATGAAGTGAGTCAGCCCTTACTGGCCCTTCTCTCTACCTCCTGCCTCTGGGATTGATTACCTAGATCTGGATGGGTCTTAAACAGACCCACTTGCCATGGGGAATTCCCACGGTCCACAGCTTCCCACTTCCTCCTACCCTTTGGTTCTGGGTAAACTCCTGTGATAGAATAATGAAGCTCAAATATGTCCACACCCCAGTGCCTGGGGCCTGGGGATATGTTGCCTTACATTCAAAAGAAACTTCATAAACATGATTAAGGATGTTGAAATATAGGGATTATCTTGGGTTATCCAAGTGGGCCCCAGATAGTTAGAAGGGTCCTTGTAAGAAGGAGATAGGAACTCAGGGAAGACAGAAGATGCTACACTGTTGGCTTTGAAGATGGGGGATGGGTCACAAGCCAAGGAATTTGGGGCCTCTAGAAGCTAGAAAAGGCAAGGAAACATTCTCCTCTAGAACCTTCAGAAGGGAAGCAGCTCTTCAGACCATTTTAGACTTCCAAACTCCAGAGCTGGAAGAAACTAAACTTTTATTGTTTTAAGCCATTTAAGTTTGTGGTGATTTTTTAGAGCAGCAACAGGAAACTAATATATTAAACTTTCTCACTCTGCTCCTTCCTCTCCTACCTACAGAACTAATTTAAGCCAAGATGTTAGTAACTGCTAATGATTCATTTATTCACCTTGGGTTTATAATGTGCAAAAGGCCAGCGTGGTAGGCCCTATGTTAGGCAAAGGAGGTTCCACGGTGAACAAACCAGACCCAGTCCCTGACCTCACAGAGCTTATATTCTAGATAGTCTCTCAAGTAGGGGCCATGAACCATGGTCTTGGGGGCCCTCATGACCACCATGTGGACTGGCAGAGCAGGGACTAGTGTCACACCCAGGCTCTGCTCAGGGCCCACAGGCTGTAAGTCATGCTTCTGTGAGTTTTCTCAGTTTTTGCCTGCTGCTCCAAGGTTAGAGATTATGTTTACGTTTTACCATGTAGAAGGCGAAGTACTGATCTCAGTGCTTGGCACACAACAAGGGCTCAGCAAATATTTACTGAATAGAGACGTGAATAAATATGTTGCTTCTGGGAATCTGGTGACTTCTCAGAATCAGGCTTGGAAGATCTGGGGCTTGGCGATCTTTAAAGTACTGGCCCAGTGCCAGTGTCCATGGATGGCTATGGGATGGGTTTGTACAACTGCATGTGGCATTGTGTTTGTGTCTTTTTCTGGGGATAAGGGTCCACACTTCTAGGGAGGCCATGTCCCCAAAGAGGCCCAGAGTTAGTTATGGAGAAAGTTAGAGTATGAGAGACAGGACACCTGCTATCTAGTTCTATTTCTCACCGTCGTACTGTGTGACAAGTCCCTTCTCATTCTTGCATTTCAACCTCTCTGCCTGCAGAATTAGGAGGTGACAGGAATGGATGATGTCTTTAACCTTCATCTCAGCCAGTCCATGTGTGTCTCTTTCTGTCCCATTCAGATCCCAGAACCCACTGGCCAAGCTCCATGGGTCCTCCATCCTGGAAAGACACCACCTGGAGTTTGGTAAAACACTGTTGAGAGATGAGGTAGGATGAGGGCCCTCTGCATTGGCTTTGGGGCCTAAGAAGGAGGCCCCACCTCACAAGAAGCCTGAGTGTAGCCAGGCGTGGATCTGGGCCATCTGTCTGGTCGCCTGGGGCAGCCATTGGGAGTTGAATTACTTTACCTCAAGAGTCACTTCTCCCTTCTCACATCACTTCTATCCCTCCATTTTCTCTTTAGAGCCTAAATATCTTTCAGAACCTCAATCGCAGGCAGCATGAGCATGCAATCCACATGATGGACATCGCAATCATTGCTACAGACCTTGCTTTGTATTTCAAGTTGGTATTTCTTCTCATTTTAAGAGTAAAAATGATTAGGGAATTCCCTGCCAGTCCAGTGGTCAAGACTTGGGGATTTTACTGCCATGGGCCCAGGTTCTGTGCCTAGTAGGGGAAATAAGATCCTGCAAGCTGCAAGGCATGGACAAACAAAAAAGAATACTGATTATTATAAAAATAATGAACACCATAGTTCTAATTGATTTAGCGAGTATTCTGTGCCAGATACCACACTTGGGCTACGGACGCATCCATTCTCACTACAGCTCTGACTTAGATAGTCTTACCCTGTTATACAGATGGGGAAACTGAGATTGGGGGAAGATTAGCGAAGATCAGATAATAAACCCATGGTAGAGTCTGAGTTAGAACCTAGGTCTTCACTCTCAGTCATGGTTCTTTTCACCTTTCTTTTTAAAAATTACACTGCCATAATTAGCCTCTGAAACACCCAACATTAGGAGGCCAGGGGTTGCCTTATTCTAATATGTGCTCCTTTAACAAATTGGTGTTTTTTTGTAGGAAAAGGACGATGTTCCAAAAGATCGTGGATCAGTCTAAGACATACGAGACTCCACAGGAGTGGACGCAGTACATGATGCTGGATCAGACACGGAAGGAAATTGTTATGTGAGTTGAGACAAGACTTAAACCCTGATTCCCTTAAGCCCAGGGTCAAAAGGCAAGATGCTATACTGACAGGCCTCTCTGTCTCCAAGAGAGCCCTGCAAAACTTTTCATCCTGGAGGCCTCTGACACACGAAACGAAGACGTCATGCCAAAACAGCACTGCAGAAATGATATGTTTGCTCTTAATTCTAGCACGAAAATACAAGTCAGTACCTGTGGCTCAGCAAGCAAAGAATCTGCCTCCAATACAGGAGACCACCTGTAATGCAGGAGACATGAATTCAGTCCCTGGGTGGGGAAGATACCTTGGAGAAGAAAATGGCAACCCAGTCCAGTATTCTTGCCTGGAGAATCCCATGGACAGGGGAGCCTGGGGCTACAGTCCAGGGGGTTGCGAAGGGTCAGACGCAAGTGAGCCACTAAGTATGCATGCATGCAGAGTTTTGGTGATAAAGTTTTTGATGAAACACAGAGCATTAAACCAATTACGGTTTGAGTGATAGCTAAGCGTTACTCAGAATATATGGGCTTAATCTCTTTAGTGTTCCTTTATACCTGGCAAAAGCAGGCATGCAATTCACAAGTTAGTTCCCTGGTCTGTGTGACATTCATAGTGCTTTGTTGGGCACGAGGTCTGGCAACGCAACTCAAAGTTTTCTGGTGAATATCTTCTTTTAGTTTCTCAGTATGCTTCCTTGATTCACCTCAGTTGATAATGGGGTGAGAAATGCAAATCTGAGTCCTTTCATGACTATGTGGCCCAAGCCAGTGGGTCCCCTGGCTTCCCTGTGACAGAGCCTGGGTGATATTAAAGGAGATAATGCCTGACCCAGGACCCAGAGAACTGTTCTTTGTTTATCCCTAGATGCTTCTGCAGAGGTGAGGTTTAATCAAGTCACATATTTCGCAAGTCCAGAGAAGAGACAGCTGCTGGGACAGGCTCAGGGAAGATGGGGCCAGTTGTCTTTCTCTCAGCTGTGAAGTTGTCCAACCAAGCCTCCCCAAAGGTCCTCCCACCCTGGGGAGCAGTGTGATCTGTGCCCACCAAACAATGAGGCACGCTCTAGCGATTGGTGCTCCCAGGCAGACCAGGAGCTGCTCCATGACATTTCAAAACGGTGCAGCAGCAGGACTGAATGAGTGTAAAGAACCCTAAGTTCTTGGACAGGGGGACTTATTGTTACAAAGTTGTCTGTTCTCTCTATTTAGTTATTTATTTAAAGTGGTTCCAAAGAAAATATCAACTTTATTTTGTGGAGAATTAGGAAGCCAATTTCAAAATCCTTATGAGAATTAAGTAGGAAAAAAGAGCCAGAAAATTCTGAGGAAAAAAGGAAATAATAGGGGCCAGCAGAA
The DNA here is from genome assembly GCA_006410675.1 of Oreotragus oreotragus. NCBI lineage: Eukaryota > Metazoa > Chordata > Mammalia > Artiodactyla > Bovidae > Oreotragus > Oreotragus oreotragus. The sequence goes on from SJYX01021581.1 coordinate 400,699, forward strand.
CTGAAGATAGTTCAGTCCTAGGTATGAGCAGGCATAGAAGGCACTGGCACCCCACTCCAGTACCTGTGCCTGGAAACTCCCATGGACGGAGGAGCCTGGCGGGCTGCAGTCCGTGGGGTCGGTAAGAGTCGGACACGACTGAGCGACTTCCCATTCACTTTTCACTTTCATGCATTGGAGAAGGAAATGGCAACCCACTCCAGTGTTCTTGCCTGGAGAATCCCAGGGACGGAGGAGCCTGATGGGCTGCCGTCTGGAGTCGCACAGAGTCGGACACATCTGAAGTGACTTAGCGGCAGCAGCAGCAGCAGTTATGAGCAGGAAAGGTCAGTAGACAGACTCAAAAGACAATGCCTGTGCTAAAAGTAGATTTTCTGCCAGTGGAGAAGGACAATTTCATAAATGGTGTTGGGGCCATGAGCTGATCTGATGGATTTTCCCCCCTCCTCAAGACCAGCAAGCAGTTCTCCAGGGCTCAGTGAACACTGACAGGCTGTCCTACAAATTTAACTCAAACCTCACACTATCTACCTGGAGATAGCGGCAGATCCCACAGACTGAGGGCTCAGCCTCACAAGGCTGGCTTCCTTTCAGATGAAGCCAGTCGGGTTGCCTGTGCTTCTGATTGCCCAGCTATAAACTGGAAGTTGCTGTGAACTCCTCCTTGGGTTTGATTAATTTGTTAGCATGGCCCACAGAGCTCAGAGAAGCATTTACTTACATTACTAGTTTAGTATAAGGATTATTACAAAGAATACAGAAGAACAGCCAAAGAGGTACATAAGGTAAGGCCAGAAGGATCCTGAATGCAGGGCTACAGAACTGGGGTGTGTTCATCCACGCTGATGCTCATTAAATCTTTGTTCGATAGTTTTTACGAAGCTTAATCTGCAGCTCCCCCCACCCCCAACCCTTTCCCAGAGGCCAGCAGGTGGGGCTGAAAGCCCATCTCTCTATTCCTTTGGTCTTTCAGGTAGGCCTGACCCCATCTAGGGACCCTACCCTCAGTCACTCTAAGTCACTTCATTAGCATAAACCCAAAGGGGGCTTCTTGGGAAGGATAAGACACTTGTATCACTAGGGAAATCCCAAGGGTTTTAGGAGCTCTGTGTGAAGAACCAGGGACAAAGAAGAAATATATTTCAGATTCTGCCATAGGTGGTCACAGAGGCAGACCCCTATTTCACTCCTGCTGCTGCTAAGTCACTTCAGTCGTGTCCGACTCTGTGTGACCCCATAGACGGCAGCCCACCAGGCTCCCCCGTCCCTGAGATTCTCCAGGCAAGACCACTGGAGTGGGCTGCCATTTCCTTCTCCAATGCATGAAAGTGAAAAGTGAAAGTGAAGTTGCTCAGTCGTTTCACTCCTATAGCATATAAATTCAAGATGAATCAAGGATTTTAAAATAATGAGAAAATAAACTAATAATATGGAGAGAGGAAAAAAGCTTGGGAGAATTGGAAAGCTTATGGGAGAATTGAAAAGACTAAGCTTTCCTAAGTGTGACATAAAATTCAGAAGTCGTAAAGAGATTGATAAATTTGACTACATGAAACTTTAGAGATTTCTAGACAACACCCACAAGAACTCAGAGCTAAAGTCAGAATTTAAGTGATACACAATAGGGAAATATGTGTAAGGCTTCTGACAGAAAAAGAGCTAGTTTCCCCCGTAGTGTTAATATAATTCAAGAAAAAGACTAATCCCACAGAAAAATGAGCAAAAGGTGTGAGCAAACATTTCCCAGAAAAGGAATTACAGTGGGATGTAAACATATGAAAAGATGATGACCTTAGCCATAGTGAGACAAATGAAAAATAAAACTACTTCGGGATATAACTGTTCATCCCTCCTATTGGCTAAGGTGAAATGTTTGCTAACACGTGGTGTTGGGCAGAGTGAGGGGCAACAGGCAATCCTATTCACTGTGGTGGGAATGTAAATAGGTGCAGTTTTTGTTTCTTCGTTTTTCAATCTTGGCTTATACTTTTTTTGGCCACGAGATCTCAGTACCCTGACCACCCAGGGCCATGGCAGTGAAAGCACCAAGTCCTAACCCCCAGACGGCCAGGTAACTCTCCAATAGGTGCAGTTTTACGAAGGGCAATGCCTATCAAAATTGAAACCAGCCATACTCTTTGACCCAGGGAATCCCAGATCCCGGATTTACCCTATAGAATTTCTCCCACCTGTGCTACAAGAAGTATGCATAGAGTTATTCATTGCAACATTACTTGTAATCACAAAAAATATTGGAAAAAACTTAAAAGACCATCATGGGGGACCAGGTTAAATACATTGTATTATTTTCACACAGTGCAGTATCATGCAATTTACAAAGATATGACATGAAAGGTTTCAAAAAAAAAAAAAAAGNGGCACGAGGTCTGGCAACGCAACTCAAAGTTTTCTGGTGAATATCTTCTTTTAGTTTCTCAGTATGCTTCCTTGATTCACCTCAGTTGATAATGGGGTGAGAAATGCAAATCTGAGTCCTTTCATGACTATGTGGCCCAAGCCAGTGGGTCCCCTGGCTTCCCTGTGACAGAGCCTGGGTGATATTAAAGGAGATAATGCCTGACCCAGGACCCAGAGAACTGTTCTTTGTTTATCCCTAGATGCTTCTGCAGAGGTGAGGTTTAATCAAGTCACATATTTCGCAAGTCCAGAGAAGAGACAGCTGCTGGGACAGGCTCAGGGAAGATGGGGCCAGTTGTCTTTCTCTCAGCTGTGAAGTTGTCCAACCAAGCCTCCCCAAAGGTCCTCCCACCCTGGGGAGCAGTGTGATCTGTGCCCACCAAACAATGAGGCACGCTCTAGCGATTGGTGCTCCCAGGCAGACCAGGAGCTGCTCCATGACATTTCAAAACGGTGCAGCAGCAGGACTGAATGAGTGTAAAGAACCCTAAGTTCTTGGACAGGGGGACTTATTGTTACAAAGTTGTCTGTTCTCTCTATTTAGTTATTTATTTAAAGTGGTTCCAAAGAAAATATCAACTTTATTTTGTGGAGAATTAGGAAGCCAATTTCAAAATCCTTATGAGAATTAAGTAGGAAAAAAGAGCCAGAAAATTCTGAGGAAAAAAGGAAATAATAGGGGCCAGCAGAACTGAAGATAGTTCAGTCCTAGGTATGAGCAGGCATAGAAGGCACTGGCACCCCACTCCAGTACCTGTGCCTGGAAACTCCCATGGACGGAGGAGCCTGGCGGGCTGCAGTCCGTGGGGTCGGTAAGAGTCGGACACGACTGAGCGACTTCCCATTCACTTTTCACTTTCATGCATTGGAGAAGGAAATGGCAACCCACTCCAGTGTTCTTGCCTGGAGAATCCCAGGGACGGAGGAGCCTGATGGGCTGCCGTCTCTGGAGTCGCACAGAGTCGGACACGACTGAAGTGACTTAGCGGCAGCAGCAGCAGCAGTTATGAGCAGGAAAGGTCAGTAGACAGACTCAAAAGACAATGCCTGTGCTAAAAGTAGATTTTCTGCCAGTGGAGAAGGACAATTTCATAAATGGTGTTGGGGCCATGAGGTGATCTGATGGATTTTCCCCCCCCCCCAAGACCAGCAAGCAGTTCTCCAGGGCTCAGTGAACACTGACAGGCTGTCCTACAAATTTAACTCAAACCTCACACTATCTACCTGGAGATAGCGGCAGATCCCACAGACTGAGGGCTCAGCCTCACAAGGCTGGCTTCCTTTCAGATGAAGCCAGTCGGGTTGCCTGTGCTTCTGATTGCCCAGCTATAAACTGGAAGTTGCTGTGAACTCCTCCTTGGGTTTGATTAATTTGTTAGCATGGCCCACAGAGCTCAGAGAAGCATTTACTTACATTACTAGTTTAGTATAAGGATTATTACAAAGAATACAGAAGAACAGCCAAAGAGGTACATAAGGTAAGGCCAGAAGGATCCTGAATGCAGGGCTACAGAACTGGGGTGTGTTCATCCACGCTGATGCTCATTAAATCTTTGTTCGATAGTTTTTACGAAGCTTAATCTGCAGCTCCCCCCACCCCCAACCCTTTCCCAGAGGCCAGCAGGTGGGGCTGAAAGCCCATCTCTCTATTCCTTTGGTCTTTCAGGTAGGCCTGACCCCATCTAGGGACCCTACCCTCAGTCACTCTAAGTCACTTCATTAGCATAAACCCAAAGGGGGCTTCTTGGGAAGGATAAGACACTTGTATCACTAGGGAAATCCCAAGGGTTTTAGGAGCTCTGTGTGAAGAACCAGGGACAAAGAAGAAATATATTTCAGATTCTGCCATAGGTGGTCACAGAGGCAGACCCCTATTTCACTCCTGCTGCTGCTAAGTCACTTCAGTCGTGTCCGACTCTGTGTGACCCCATAGACGGCAGCCCACCAGGCTCCCCCGTCCCTGAGATTCTCCAGGCAAGACCACTGGAGTGGGCTGCCATTTCCTTCTCCAATGCATGAAAGTGAAAAGTGAAAGTGAAGTTGCTCAGTCGTTTCACTCCTATAGCATATAAATTCAAGATGAATCAAGGATTTTAAAATAATGAGAAAATAAACTAATAATATGGAGAGAGGAAAAAAGCTTGGGAGAATTGGAAAGCTTATGGGAGAATTGAAAAGACTAAGCTTTCCTAAGTGTGACATAAAATTCAGAAGTCGTAAAGAGATTGATAAATTTGACTACATGAAACTTTAGAGATTTCTAGACAACACCCACAAGAACTCAGAGCTAAAGTCAGAATTTAAGTGATACACAATAGGGAAATATGTGTAAGGCTTCTGACAGAAAAAGAGCTAGTTTCCCCCGTAGTGTTAATATAATTCAAGAAAAAGACTAATCCCACAGAAAAATGAGCAAAAGGTGTGAGCAAACATTTCCCAGAAAAGGAATTACAGTGGGATGTAAACATATGAAAAGATGATGACCTTAGCCATAGTGAGACAAATGAAAAATAAAACTACTTCGGGATATAACTGTTCATCCCTCCTATTGGCTAAGGTGAAATGTTTGCTAACACGTGGTGTTGGGCAGAGTGAGGGGCAACAGGCAATCCTATTCACTGTGGTGGGAATGTAAATAGGTGCAGTTTTTGTTTCTTCGTTTTTCAATCTTGGCTTATACTTTTTTTGGCCACGAGATCTCAGTACCCTGACCACCCAGGGCCATGGCAGTGAAAGCACCAAGTCCTAACCCCCAGACGGCCAGGTAACTCTCCAATAGGTGCAGTTTTACGAAGGGCAATGCCTATCAAAATTGAAACCAGCCATACTCTTTGACCCAGGGAATCCCAGATCCCGGATTTACCCTATAGAATTTCTCCCACCTGTGCTACAAGAAGTATGCATAGAGTTATTCATTGCAACATTACTTGTAATCACAAAAAATATTGGAAAAAACTTAAAAGACCATCATGGGGGACCAGGTTAAATACATTGTATTATTTTCACACAGTGCAGTATCATGCAATTTACAAAGATATGACATGAAAGGTTTCAAAAAAAAAAAAAAAAAGCCAGAAGCAAGACTTCTTGAATCATTGGAAAAGCCAACGTAGTCTTAAGCAGAAGTCTTCGGACCTCACACATAGCCCTTGCAAAGCCTTCCAAGACAAACACAGGCTTGGATGGTCTCAAGGGAATCCGTGTTTTCTCTCTTTACATTATCTTCCAGAGAAAGCACAGTAGGTGAGGCATGGTCAGTTCCTCACTCTTATCCCATGTGACAAAATAAAGACAAATTTGCCCTTTCTTGAAGTCTATAATGTGAAGACTCCTGGGGCATCAAACAGAGGGACAATAAATATTGGTGTTTTCAAAGCTCCTTTTAATCATGGCATTATAAACTCAAGGGAGGGATTTGGAACTTCCCTGTCTTATATATTTATTTTGTTAGGGCATTAGAAGCGAAGAGCTTTGTCCTTTGATTGTACAGTGGGGCAGCAAGAGCTGAGCATCTCTTATTTAGCACTCTACTTCCTTCAGAGAATGAACCACGTTCTCTGCTGTTAGGGGTGTGGGATGGCCCCCTGCTATCAGGGCCATCAAAAAGGTAGCAGTACTTGATTTCATCCATGCCTCTGTCTATCTATCCATCAATCTATCTAGTCTACCTACATACCTATCCATCTATCTATTAATACCTCTGCCTTTCTTAGAATTAAGAATAAAAAATAAGGTGGAGGTCAGCAGAGTGTATTCTAATAACATGCTTATATGAAATGAAAAATAAGGTTCAGATTCTTTCTGAAACAAGTCTTATTCGCAGGCTTTAGTTGACAATAAAAGACTGACATTTCCAACTATGTTACATGGCAGACATTTCCAGAAATCAATGAGTCAAACTTAAAGGTTCAAAGTTTTGATGAAAATGTTGCTAAATGTTGTGATAAGATAAAAGCACTTTATAAAAAATACAGCACTGGGGGGGGGATAAATTGGAAGTTTGGGATGACATATATACACTACCATATTTAAAATAGATAACCAACAAGGACATACTGCACAGCACAGGGAACTCTGCTCACTATTCTGTAATAACCTAAATGGGAAAAGAATTTGAAAAAAGAATAGATACGTGTATAACTGAATCACTTGCTATACACTTGAAGCTAATGCAACATTGTTAATCAAATTGCTCCAATATAAAAAAAAGTCAAAAAATATAAAACTGGAAGATATATTAAAATAATAGTGTTTTAATTGACCTAACATATTCTGAGTATCTTGGGTTAACCAAAGTGCCACACAGAAAGTGTCTGGGGTACAATTAATAGTCATGTGAGGAATCTTAGTCAAATCTTTATGGCATATTTCCCAGAAACTGACGAAGTAAATGACGCTAATGTTTGCTTTGGACAAACTTAAAGGAGAATCTGATTCAACTGTCAACTGATAACGTGGAAGAATTTAAAGAATGGAATGATGTTGTAACAAAACTTTTTCCATTCCCAGGGTTTCTAATTGTTGCATCTAATTAGTCTTGCAGTATGAAATATTCACTAACTCATTTTTGGCCATGTCACATGGCTTATGGGATCTTAGGTCCCCAACTAGGGACTGAACTCTCGCCTTGGCAGTGAAAGCTCAGAGTTCTAAACACTAGACTGCCAGGGAATTCCCCATGCATTAACTGATTAAAAAAATTAAAAATAGTCCCATCCTATCAATAGATGAACTTCTATGAACTCAAAAATATTTGAGTTTTTAATAATTTCTAAAAAATAGGTAATATATTTTATTGTATTGGTTAATCATGTAATAATAGTAATTCAACTCAGAAGAAAAGTTTTCTATACTTGGAGATCTATGGTCAAGGACAACAATATTTAGTTACATATTTCAATTAATGGACATATTTGGTTAAAAATCAGTATGAAAAAGTGATCAACACATTTCATATATATATTTGAATATTTCTGATATATATACAGTTATACACATATATAGATACACATACACACACACACACACAAATATAAAACCTTAGGATAAACTCTGTAGGGGAAGTTAACTGGAAATACATGTTTATGGAGAAAAAAAGAATGCAAAGTTCCAGACTTTTTTTTTTAATTGAAGCATAGTTGATGTACAATATTATGTAACTTTTAGGTGTATAATATGGTGAGTCACAATTTTTAAAGGTTATACTCCATTTATAGTTATTATAAAATATTGGCTATATTCTGTGCTGTACAATACATCCATGTAGCTTATTTTAATACATAGTTGTCTGTGCCTCTCAGTCTCTTCTATTGTTATTCCCCACCTCCCTCTCCCTACTGGCAGCACTAGCTCCAGTTTGTCCTTCATATCTGTGAGTCTGCTGCTTCTTCTTTTATCAGGTTCACTAGTTTGTTGCTTTTTTTAGATTCCACGTTTAAAAGACATCATATAGCATTTGCCTTTCTCTGACTGATTTCACTTAGCATAATACCATCCAAGTCAATCTATGTTGCTGCAAATACAAAATTTCATTTTGTGTGTGTGACTAGATATTACTCCATTGGATGTATGTATGTGTGTGTGTATATATGTGCGCACACACATATATATACATATATGTATATATGTATGTACACACACATATACATATACACACCACATCTTTATCCCTTCATCTGTTGACAGACACTGAGGTTGCTTCAATATCTTGATAATTGTAAACAGTGCTGCCAAGAACATTGGGATGCATGTATCTTTTTGAATTAGTGTTTTTTTCCCAGAAATATAACCAGGAGTGGAGTTTCTGGATCATATGGTAGTTCTGTTTTTAGTTTTATGAGAAACTGTCATACTGTTTTCCACAATGGCTGAACCAATTTACATTCCCACCAACAGTGTATAAGGGTTCCCTTTTCTCCACACTCTCATCAGCATTTTTTTTTTTATGATGATGGTCTTTCTGACAAGTGTGAGGTGATCTTTCATTGTGATTTTGATTTGCATTTCCCTGATGATTAGCAACGTTAAGCATCTTTCCATGTTCCTGTTGGTAATCTGCATTTCCTCTTTGGAAAAATGTCTATTCAGTTCTGCTCATTTTTTAATCAAATTGTTTGCTTTTTTTTTATATTGTAGGAATAGTTTATATTTTTGGATATTAAACTTATTGGACATATCAATTGCAAATATTTGTTCTCATTCTGTGGGTTGAATCTTTGGATTGTCAATGGTTTCCTTTGATGTGAAAAAGCTTTTCAGTTTAATTAGGTCCCATTTGTTTACTTTTGCTTTTCCTTCCTTTGCTTCAGAAGACAGATTCAAAAAAATATTGGGACAATTTATGCCAAAGAGTGTTCTGCCTGCCTTTTCCTCCAGGAGATTTTTGGTTTCTGGTCTTAGGTTTGCATGTGCATGCTAAGTCCCTTCAGTAGTGTCTGACTCTTTGTGAATTTCCCTGAGGATTAGCAACGTTAAGCATCTTTCCATGTTCCTGTTGGTAATCTGCATTTCCTCTTTGGAAAAATGTCTATTCAGTTCTGCTCATTTTTTAATCAAATTGTTTGCTTTTTTTTTATATTGTAGGAATAGTTTATATTTTTGGATATTAAACTTATTGGACATATCAATTGCAAATATTTGTTCTCATTCTGTGGGTTGAATCTTTGGATTGTCAATGGTTTCCTTTGATGTGAAAAAGCTTTTCAGTTTAATTAGGTCCCATTTGTTTACTTTTGCTTTTCCTTCCTTTGCTTCAGAAGACAGATTCAAAAAAATATTGGGACAATTTATGCCAAAGAGTGTTCTGCCTGCCTTTTCCTCCAGGAGATTTTTGGTTTCTGGTCTTAGGTTTGCATGTGCATGCTAAGTCCCTTCAGTAGTGTCTGACTCTTTGTGACCCTGTGGATTGTAGCCCACCAGGCTCCCTTGTCCATGGGATTCTCTAGGCAAAGTCTTTTATCTCCTGCATTGGCAGGCAGGTTCCCTACCACTAGCACCACCTGGGAAGCCTTTAAAACTCTAGAATCTTAAAGTAATACTGGTTCATTTGTTTGTAAATGGATGGTATGATGATGGTTGATATAAAAATGCTATGCTATTTAGATTTCTTTATATTTAAAGAATAACGCAACCATTTTAATAGTCAAGATGTCAACTTAAAAATGTACAAGAAGGTAAACATTTTTCAGAATTCTTCTGGTAGGCACTCAGCGAAAGATGTTCAAAGATCTATAAAGTAGGGTTCTCAATCTTAACACTATTGACATTTGGGAGCAATAACTGTAATAGGGGCTCTCCTGTGCATTTAAAGATGTTTAACATAATCCCTGATTTCTACTCAATAGATCCCAGTAGTAGCCCCTCCTCCCCAGCTGTGCCAAGCAGAACTGTCTCCAGATATGGCCGAATATCCCCTGGGAGCGAAAGTGGCACCTGGTTGGAAAGCACTGTTGTGAAGCAGTCTTGGGGCCAGTCCATCTTGTAGGTGATTAGACACATAATCAGAGCTACTGCACACCTGGGTGTAGTGTACCTGTCACACGCTTAGGGCGTCACTCCAGAGGGTCTGGTCTCATCCCTCTCATGTATCGGTGATTGACCTTGCACAGGTGACTTTACTTCTCTGTGCCTGTTTCCTCATCTGCTCAGAGAGCAGCAGTAGTGCCTATCTTATGGATGGTCACAGGGGCTGAGCCGGGGCACGTGGAGTGCTGTGCTGCATTGCTTGGCAGGCATGGTGCCAGGCTTTTCCTGTGATATAAAGAGACCTATGTATTTTGGCCTTTGTCCCTGTTTCCCAACACAGATTCTAAAACCCTTGATAGTGATGAGTCATAGACTTGATTGGAGTGTCTTTGGTTCTAAGGGTTTCCCTGGTGGCTCAACTGGTAAAGAATCTGCCTGCAATGCAGGAGACCCCAGTTCAATTCCTGGGTTGGGAAGATCCACTGGAGAAGGGATAGGCTACCCACTCCAGTATTCTTGGGCTTCCCTGGTGGCTCAGATGGTAAAGAATCTGCCTGCAAGGCGGGAGACCTGGGTTCAATCCCTGGGTTGGGAAGATCCCCTGGAGAAAGGAAAGGCTGCCCACTCAAGTATTCTGGCCTGGAGAATTCCATGGACTATAAAGTCCATGGAGTCGCAAAGAGTCGGACACAACTGGGCCACTTTCACTTTCTTTTGGCTCTAATGAGGCAACTCTTGGGGGAACCCTAGAGGGCTTCTGGGTGGGTGCTGGTCACTAGAAAGACAAAGATTAGAAGCTTGGAACTTTCAGCCCCAGCCCAACCTCTGGGGAGGGGAAGAGGACTGAAGACTGAATTAGTCAGTGGCCAGTGATTTAATAAACCATGTTTATGAGGCAAAATTTCCATAAAAACCTATGGAAAACAGTTTGAAGAGCCACTAAGTGAACACGTGGACATGCTGGGAGGGTGACATGTCTGAAAAGAGCATGGGGGCTCTGTGGGCACTCATGGCCCCACACCTTGCCCTGTGCATCTCTTCCTTTGGCTATTCCTAAGTTATATCCTATACAGTAAACTGGCAAACAGAAGAGCTTTCCGAAGCTTTGTGGGTTGTCCTAACAAGTTTTTGAACCTGGGGTTCATGAGAACCCCTTGCCTCTGTAGTCAAGTCAGAGGTGTGGTAGCCTGGGGCTCTGATACTTGCAACTGACTTCCAAGGTAAGAGAAGTCTTTTTGGACTGAGCCCTCCAACATGCAAAGTCTGACGCTAGTCAAGTGTTAAAAGTGAATTGTATTGAATTGAATTGAATCAGAGGACACCCAGTTGGGGACAGAATTGGTTGTTTTGAGGAAAAAACCCAACACTTGCCTCCTCTACTCTGATTATCTTGAAGCGCTCAGGTCAGTAAGCTTCATCTTATTTGAGGTCCATACCTCAACCCTTGAGGTATCTTTTTTTTTCCTCCTCATCCTGAGGTATGTGGGATCTTAGTTCCCTGACCAGGGATCAAACCCATGGCCCCTGCAGTGGAAGTTCCTGCGGAGTCCTAAGCACTGGACCACTAGGAAAGTCCCAACCACATTTGCGAGTCTCCTGCTTTGCTATCTCTTGGGTCACCCTAATTCACTGTGCTTACTGTAGGACCAGGATGTTACAGTACCTTCAGAACCAGGGCGTGACTTCCACTTGTCATTAAATCCTTCTGGTCTCCACCGAATTGCAGGTTTCACACCTGGTAATATGACAGACGAAGCCCTGGATGGCTTAGAGATCCTCCATGGCTAGAGCGTGAGGCCTGCCACCTGCCATGAGCTATGAATGGCAATTATCTTTTTAATGGCTGGGGGGAAAACAATCAAAAGAATAATCAGTTCAGTTCAGTCTCTCAGTCGTGTCCGACTCTTTGCGACCCCATGGACTGCAGCATGCCAGGCCTCCCTGTCCGTCACCAACTCCTGGAGTTTGCTCAAACTCATATCCATTGAGTCGGTGAT
>SJYX01021581.1:413633-595703 GCA_006410675.1 Oreotragus oreotragus
GGTCATGAAGATCTTTTCTGTACAGTTCTTCTGTGTATTCTTGCCACCTCTTCTTAATATCTTCTGCTTCTGTTAGGTCCATACCATTTCTGTCCTTTATCGAGCCCATCTTTGCATGAAGTGTTCCCTTGGTATCTCTAATTTTCTTGAAGAGATCTCTAGTCTTTCCCATTCTATTGTTTTCCTCTATTTCTTTGCACTGATCACTGAGAAAGGCTTTCTTATCTCTCCTTGTTATTCTTTGGAACTCTGCATTCAAATGGGTATATCTTTCCTTTACTCCTTTGCTCTTCACTTCTCTTCTCTTACAGCTATTTGTAAGGCCTCCTCAGACAGCCATTTTGCTTTTTTGCATTTCTTTTCCATGGGGATGGTCTTGATCCCTGTCTCCTGTACAATGTCACAAACCTCCATCCATAGTTCATCAGGCACTCTATCAGATCTAATCCCTTGAATCTATTTCTCACTTTCACTGTATAATCATTAGGGATTTGATTTAGGTCATACCTAAATGGTCTAGTGGTTTTCCCTACCTTCTTCAATTTAAGTGTGAATTTGGCAATAAGGAGTTCATGATCTGAGCCACAGTCAGCTCCTGGCCTTGTTTTTGCTGACTGTATAGGGGTCCTCCATCCTTGGCTGCAAAGAATATAATCAGTCTGATTTCGGTGTTGACCATTTGATGATGTCCATGCATAGAGTCTTCTCTTGTGTTTTTGGAAGAGGGTGTTTGCTATGACCAGTGCATTCTCTTAGCAAAACTCTGTGAGCCTTTGCCCTACTTCATTCTGTTTTCCAAGGCCAAATTTGCCTGTTACTCCAAGTGTTTCTTGACTTCCTACTTTTACATTCCAGTCCCCTATAATGAAAAGGACATCTTTTGGGGGTGTTAGTTCTAGAAGGTCTTGTAGGTCTTCATAGAACCATTCAACTTCAGCTTCTTCAGCATTATTGGTTGGGGCATAGACTTGGATTACCGTGATACTGAATAGTTTGCCTTGGAAACAAACAGAGATCATTCTGTCATTTTTGAGATGGCATCCAAGTACTGCATTTCAGACTCTTTTGTTGACTATGATGGCTACTCCATTTCTTCTAAGGGATTCTTGCCCACAGTAGTAGATATAATGGTCATCCAAGTTAAATTCACCCATTCCAGTCCATTTTAGTTCACTCATTCCTAAAATGTCAATGTTCACTCTTGCCATCTCCTGTTTGACCAGTTCCAATTTGCCTTGACTCATGGACCTAACATTCCCAGTTCCTATGCAATATTGCTCTTTACAGCATCGGACTTTACTTCCATCACCAGTCACATCCACAACTGAGTGTTATTTTTGCTTTGGCCCTGTCTCTTCTTTCTTTCTAGAGTTATTTCTCCAATGATCTCCAGTAGCATACTGGGTACCTAACAACCTGGGGAGTTCATCTTTCAGTGTCATATCTTTTTGCCTTTTCATACTGTTCATGGGGTTCTCAAGGCAAGAATACTAAAGTGGTTTGCCATTCCTGTGTCCAGTGGACCACATTTTGTCAGAACTCCCCACCATGACCTGTTCGTCTTGGGTGGCCCTATACGGCATGGCTCATAGTTTGACTGAGTTAGACAAGGCTGTGGTCCATGTGATCAGATTGGTTAGTTTTCTGTGATTGTGGTTTTCATGCTGTCTGCCCTCTGATAGAGAAGGATAAGAGGCTTATGGAAGCTTCCTGATGGGAGAGACTGACTGAGGGGGAAACTGGGTCTTGTTCTGATGGACGTGGCCATGCTCAGTAAATCTTTAATCCAATTTTCTGTTGATGGGTGGATAAGAATTCCAATTTTAGTACCCATAGGTTGATATTNAGAGGCTTATGGAAGCTTCCTGATGGGAGAGACTGACTGAGGGGGAAACTGGGTCTTGTTCTGATGGACGTGGCCATGCTCAGTAAATCTTTAATCCAATTTTCTGTTGATGGGTGGATAAGAATTCCAATTTTAGTACCCATAGGTTGATATTCTTTAATAGAGGGCCACATTATGACATTTGTGGGTGGGTCATAGGTACTTTTGCCTTAATGGCTTCTTTCTCCATTTAAATAAATAAAAATATTTCATGACTTAATATAAATGCAAATATAATCCAGGCTTAACTCATTATTCATATATTCACTATTACTATGTTGTTGTTTTTTTAAAAAAAAGAAACTAAAATTTAAATATTTTCACAAGTGCCTAAAAGTATCCTGAACCTACTTAGGCACTGACTTAGAAATAAGTGACCCTGTCACTTTTTTTTTTTTTACTCTTCAGCTCATCCTCCCCTTCCCCATCCATCCAACCATCTAGAAATGAATGTTAAGAATTTAGAATCTGCCCACACTCTGTCGGTGGAGTGTTTTTCTCCCAGGGCCACTCTTGCCTTTTGAGACAGACCACATTCTGTCAATGGAATGTGTACCTCTCTAAATAAACCCACTTCTTCCCTATCACGTTGTCTCTCACCAAACTCTTTCTCCATGAGACATAAAGAAGTTGAACTTCAGTAAGTCCTGCCACCAGGAACTAAGGCCCCCACCCAGGGGAGGGATGGAATGATAATGTGGACCCTCCTGATTGCAATCAAGTGAAACTTGGACTCAATCTTTGCTCCAATTCTGTGCTGAATTCTCTACTCAAGCCCCCTCAGAAATACACATGTACCCATAGTTTAAAATGTCCCCAATTTTGCTAGTTCAGGGAGACACGGCTTTGGGAAAAGATGCCCTGGTGTTCCCCTTATTTGCTGCAAGTAATAAATCCTTCCTTCTCCACCCTTTCCCCTACCCCATAAAAGAATTTAAAAACAGTTTTTGCATTTGAATCCAAAGGCAACCACTGTGCTAAACATGTTCTTCTAATATACATCCTGCAAATAATGGAATAGTGACCAAGACTTCGTATATAGCTGTTGTCAAGCAGCAGTTAAGGGTCACTTAAAACCCAGTGAGCTCATCACCTCGGCTCCAGTGTCAGCTGCTACCTGGCATAAGGTGCTCACTGTGTTCAAGACAGTGGAACTTTGGGAAGGACCAGAGGGAAAGTATGAAAACCACGAAGACACCAAAAACACCGCAAACCACACAATTCATGAACCCCAGTGGTGTGGGGCCAGTCGATTAAGAGCTATTTTAATGGTAAATGCCTCCAGGGCTGCTCTCAGTCCTACGTCCTCAGCAATCTCTCCATGGCCTGGCATGCAGTGAGCACTCAGCAAAGGCGTGCTGGGTGAGTTAACAACCTCCACCCCCCCTCAAGCCCCAAGCCACGAAGCCCAGGCCTCAGCAGCACCTTTCTGGTGGCCAAGCACCAACTGATCTTATCTGTGGCTGCTTTCCCATTGCGATGATGAAACTGAGTAATGCAATCAAGTGCACATGCTCTGCAAAACCTAAAACATTTGCTATCTGGCCCTTTCAGAAAAAGTTGGTGCCTCCTGGTCTCATGTTTTACAAATGAAAAAAATGAGGCTCAGAGAGACAAAGTGACTTATCTAGTGTCGTGTGGGCATTCATTGAACATCAACCAGGTCACCCTATCCCCCTCCCATACACCCAAAGCTTTCCTTGGCTCCCTTCAAACTTCCCTCGCAGCCTATCCACTTCAGACCAAGGGTAATTCCAGGAAGAGTCTGAATGCCTCGCAAAGGTGCTGGGATGCTTCCAGGGTCACGCTTTAAAGGTCAAGGAGAAGTACTGCTGAGCATCCCAGCTGGGCAGAAATAATGTTTGCTTTGGGCCTGGTGTGCAGGAGCCCATCCTGGTGATTAATATGATGCAGGTGATAGTGATAAAGATAAGGACCATGGTAGCACTTATAAAATCATCTTATGTATTGGTCACAGTAACCCCTAGGACAGATATATTGCATTGAGCCCATGAAATTGCTGCCTTTCAACTTTTTTTTTTTTAACTTTTTTATATATAGCTGACAATATTGTGATAGTTTCAGGTGAACTGCAAAGGGACTCAGCCATACATATCCATGTATCCATTCTCCCTCAAACTCCTATCCAGGCTGCCACATGACACTGAGCAGGATTCCACGTGGTATATATTAACGGCAGGTCCTTGCTGGCTACCCATTTTAAACACAGCAGGAGGTACATATCCACCCCAAACTCCTTAATTACCCTGTTCCCCATCCTTCCCCAGCAATCATGAGTTCACTGAGTCTGCTAGNGAGCAGGATTCCACGTGGTATATATTAACGGCAGGTCCTTGCTGGCTACCCATTTTAAACACAGCAGGAGGTACATATCCACCCCAAACTCCTTAATTACCCTGTTCCCCATCCTTCCCCAGCAATCATGAGTTCACTGAGTCTGCTAGTCTCTGGTTTATAAGTTCATTTGTATCATTTCTTTTTAGATTACACATATAAAATGCCATACAATATTTCTCCTTCTCTGACTTACTTCCCTCAGTATGACGATCTCTAGGTCATCCATGTTGCTGCAATCGACTATTTCTGACCCACAAAATCAGAATTTTGTATGACCCAAACTAATGTGATTATCTTGTTTCACCAAAGATCAGAGAGAGCCTCAAAGACATAAGTCACTTGTCTTGGATATGACAACAAGAGTAAGGATCTAATTGCTCGATCTAACTCCAAAGCCTTGCACTGTATTTCATACTGTTCAACTTCATCTGCGCCCCCCCGGCCCCGCCCCCACCACCACTTGATGACTCTCACCCACCTTGAGGATAAGGTTCAAATTTCTCCACAAGTCTTCAGGACTTACTCTAGCTCTCTTCTGCATAATAACCAGTGTCCTCTTTCATCCTGACACTGCCGTCTACCTCATTCTGCATGTCTAATCTATCCCCAAGCCATGCTGAGTTTACTTTTAAATGCCTTGTCTGTCTGGATACTTCATTTTATTGCCACATCCATCTCTTGTCTGGACCCTTCAGTGGCTTCCTAACTGGGCTCCTGGGACCTCATTACTGAAGCCACTGTGTTGTTCTCTGCAAAATGCAAATATGACCCCTCCCCCATTCTTCAGTAACTCTTCCTGTTGCTCTTAGTATGAGAATGTCCTCACACCTGGGCTCTGGGTCTACCCTGTTCATCTCAGGTCCCCTCTCAACCCCTCTTCCACCTGCTCCCTGAGCCCCTGCTTGCTTCCAGGCTTCCTTCCACCAAGGCCTTTGCGCTAGATGTTCTCTCTCTGCCTAGAATGTGTTTTCCCTCTGCTCCTTACGTGACTCCCCACAGGCCTCTGGGTCCCTAATGCCTAACATAGCATCTTGGTCAAGGAACACCTAAGGCCACAGTGCTGAAGTGAATGTAATGCCTTGTCTTTAGGGCACGAAGCTTGGGGCTGACTTTTCTGGCGTCCAAGTGTCCCCCACCCCCAGCCCCCATTCCATGCACATATCAAATATCTATCTATAAAACATTTAGGTGTTTCCCTAACTCCTGGGAGTAAATGTCACATGCTTTATTCACCCAAGGAAAGTAAACATCCACAGCTCTCCTGTGTCCACTCACAACGTGGGCACTGACAGGTAACAAGGAACCAGTGACTCCTGGATGCTCAACCAAACATTCATTTGCTTAATGTGTTTGACAGTAAGCATAGCAAGTTGACAACACCTAACAGTAAGCATCAGGCATGTGTTCTGATGTTATTACAAGGAATAACTGTTTTCCTATGGGACTCCTCTGTGGCTCAGATGGTAAAGAATCCGCCTGCAATGCAGGAGACCCAGGTTCAATCACTGGGTCAGGAAGATCCCCTGGAGAAGGGAATGGCAACCCACTCCAGTGTTCTTTCCTGGAGAATCCCATGGACAGAGGAGCCTGGTGGGCTACAGTCCACGGGGTCGCAAAGAGTCGGACACAACTGAGCGGCTAACACTACTACTGAATGTGTTCCTAAGAAGATGTATGCATTCCTGAAAGCTTATTTACTTAAAGAATTTTTTGCGTTTTTGAGGGTTTACTTAAAGATAGTTAAACTTGTTAACATTTCATAACTCTTAAGGCCTCCCAGACCAGCTTATGTAACCTATGCCAGATATAGCTGGTTAATTGTAAAATCATCCAAGTGCTAGTTAGGTTCAGAGCCCCAAGCTTCCCCAACTATCCCCCACAGTCTCTGCCCATCCTCTCACCAAGTGGGGTTGACTCTCCCAGCCAGGGAGTTCAGGCCCTCCTGCTGTCCTTCCTGAGCTGCTGCAGCATCTCTCCTCCCTTCCTGCCTGCCTCCCTCCCTCTCTCTGCTCTATCCCACAGGTGCCGCCAAGCAGTTCTGATGAGTCACAATCCAACCCTGAAATGTCAATGTGCTCCCTGCTTATTGGATATACCTGCTCTCCCCAGCATGGGGTTGGCACCCACAGAACATGATCCTGGATTCCCGTCCCAGACTTCATGCCATTGTGCCCCATCTCTGAAATACCTTACCAAATTCCCTCCTCTTGCTCCAGTTCTTCTCACATGTCCCTTCCCTTTCTGTCTTATGTCATACCTAACTATGTAACAATACCTGTCTTACCTTCCTATTACTGTGAAAGTCTTTTAAGAGTTTATCTTTTAATCCTTTCTTTCCTCAGTCCATTCCTCTACTTCTTAACATAAGACTTCCTCACAATGACCAGGGTTGTCCTTCTCCTTTCATCATGCATTACCTGATGGGACAAAAAGTAGTTCTCAGGAGAGGAGCAAAAAAAATCTTAGATAATACAGTGATCTGTGGCCCTCCAGAGGTACAGTATGTCTGTGTTATTAAAATTTCATGGTGAAGTGGTTATAGGAAAGATGTATAAAAAAAAGTTCTTTGACAATAGATCAAGGAGGATGAAGAGAAAAAGGTTGAGAAATACTGTTCCATTCTAGTCAGAAGGAACTCTGAGGATGTGATGAAATTTAAGTGAAACTGATATTTATAAAATGCCTAGAACAGTGTGGGGCACATAATGTATAGAAACCCAACATGCTGCTGCTGCTAAGTCACTTCAGTCGTGTCCGACTCTGTGTGACCCCATAGACGGCAGCCCACCAGGCTCCCCCATCCCTGGGATTCTCCAGGCAAGAATACTGGAGTGGGTTGCCATTTCCTTCTCCAATGCATGAAAGAGAAAAGTGAAAGTGAAGTCGCTCAGTCTGTCCGACTGTTAGCGACCCCATGGACTGCAGCCCACCAGGCTACTCCGTCCATTGGATTTTCCAGGCAAGAGTACTGGGGTGGGGTGCCATTGTGCGTTCCTGATAATTGCCAGTTTATTGTGTACATGGGCTTCCCTGGTGCCTCAGACAGTAAAGAATCTGCCTGCAATGTAGGAGATCCCAGTTTGATCCCTGGATTGAGAAAATATCCTGGAGAAGGGAATGTCAACCCACTCCAGTATTCTTGAATGGAAAATTCCAGGGACAGAGGAGCCTGGCAGGCTACAGTCCACGGGGTCACAAACAGACACGACTGGCTAACACACACACGTTGTGCACATAATATATATAGGCACCATGCTAAGATTTTTACACACATTATCTCATTGAATCTTGCACTCACTCCATGAAGAAAGTAGCAGTATTATTACAGACAAGGAAACTGCAGCACAGAGAACTTAGTTAATTGCTTAATGCCAAACTCCTAATAACTGACAAAGGCAGGATTTAAATTTGTTTGACTTCAAAACCTGACCTTCAGATACAGTTGGGCATTGACACCTCTGCTCACAATAAGATGAGGCCACCTACCAGTAGGGGCAGAAAAAGAAGAGATAGATGGAATCAACCAGATATACAGCACTGCCTGCCTCCGGACTGATGGATGGTGTCCTTGTGTGCAGGGCCATGATGATGACCGCCTGTGATCTCTCAGCCATCACCAAGCCTTGGGAGGTGCAGAGCAAGGTACGCACTCCTCCTGTCCTGAGAGGAGGAGAATCCCAGTCCTGGTGACAGCAGCTAATGCAGCTTGGATTCTCTAGCTGCTGAGGCAGCCCACTGCTCCATCATCCTCTGGCAAGACGTGGCAATCCCTTGTGATGACATAAAGTAGGGTGGGAGGGCAGGAGTTGGGTGTTTTTGCTGAGCTGGAAGCCCAAGCGGGATGGGAGCAGGGGTAGGACCAGGGCTGGGACCTGACTCCGTGGAAGGCGTCTCCCTGTTGCAGGTGGCCCTGCTGGTTGCTGCTGAATTCTGGGAACANGGTGGGAGGGCAGGAGTTGGGTGTTTTTGCTGAGCTGGAAGCCCAAGCGGGATGGGAGCAGGGGTAGGACCAGGGCTGGGACCTGACTCCGTGGAAGGCATCTCCCTGTTGCAGGTGGCCCTGCTGGTTGCTGCTGAATTCTGGGAACAGGGTGACCTGGAGCGCACGGTGCTGCAACAGAATCCCATTGTGAGTAGAGAAGGGAGCTCAGCCTGACACTGGGCATATGATCTTGTTCTGGTGGAGAGCAGTGACCTGGCCGTGATGGAGAGATGTGCCCCTTCATCCTTGACACACAGATGTGTGACCTTCCCACAGAGATGACCTTCCCCTAATGCAGTGGTTCTCGAAGTGTGTTCCCTGGAGACCACCATCAACCTTGTTACCTGGGTACACATTAGAGATGCAAGTCCACAGACCATTCCACCCCCTCACCCCCCGTGCACACCCTGGACCTACCTGGACAGAAACTCTGGGGGTGGGCCCAGCAACATACTCCCTCCCACAGTTTGGAGACCCTGCTCTAAGGTGTATCCTTGGCTCAGTCAGCTCAGTAGAGATTGACAAGTGGCCAAAACTTAGATTTCCCTTTCAGTCCCGATGGTCTAGGAGTCTACCTCCCATGGCTCTGTGCTAACAGCACAGACCATGCAAGGGGAAGACCTGTCCAGCTGTGAATCTATCGATGTTGAAAGTAAACTTGGCTGGAATGGTCCGCTGGCTGCCCACCAGACTCAGGGAGACCAGTGAGAGGGGTTTTGTTTTGGAAGAATGCTTCACTTCATAGGTAGGATGGGTTCCCTCTGCATCAGCTCAACAGGGGCCTAGTGCAATTAACTCTCTCTCCCCCTGACAGCCCATGATGGACAGAAACAAGGCGGATGAACTCCCTAAGCTTCAGGTCGGCTTCATCGACTTTGTTTGCACCTTTGTCTACAAGGTAGGTCTTTCGTTTTCTCAGGCCCAACAAAATGTCTCTGATGAGCCTGGGATTCCCAAATGCTATCAGGAATAAAAAAACCCTGGCAAGTGACCTGTGAGTGCTACTTTACAAAATGCATCTCACCTCCAGTGGCATTTGGTTGTCAGGACAGCCCCGTAAGAGCTTCTGTGACTTTTCACCCAGGCCAGAGCCTGGAGCTTCAAACAACCTAAGTGAAGGTTGCCCAATCGTGTCCAACCCTTTGCAACCCCATGGACTATACAGTCCATGGAATTCTCCAGGCCAGAATACTCGAGTGGGTAGCCTTTCCCTTCTCCAGGGGATCTTCCCAACCCAGGGATCTAACCTAGGTCTCCCACATTGCAGGTGGATTCTTTTCCAGATGAGCCACAAGGGAAGCCCAATAATATTGGAGTGGGTAGCCTTTCCCTTCTCCAGTGGATCTTCCTGACCCAGGAATCGAACCGGGGTCTCCTGCATTACAGGTGGATTCTTTACCAGCTGAGCTAGCAAGGAAGCCCAGAGTTGTTCACTAAATAGTTGTGGGTCAAATAATGTATCATTTTCAGGCAGAGACATGGGGAGCATAGCAGATACATGTCCAGTTAACTTCCCCAGCTGGCGGGAATATGACAGGTCACAGTTACTCAACTGCCGAAAGATAGTCTGAATTTTCTCTTTGAGCTTTGGCTCAGCGTTAAAGTCTCCCTCTTGAGAAACCCGCCATGCCCCTATCCATATTATCTGTGCCACCATCCACCTCCCATTGGTTACTTTTATTTTGACTGTGTTACACGAGGAGACAGATGTCAGAGAGGAGGAATGACAGGGCCAGGACACAGAATCAACGGGGGAGCCGGACCCGGTATTTGAGGGCTCTTTCTGCTGCGTGGGGGCTTTCCTGATAAACTCATTGGTGAGGAATCCACCTGCAATGCAGGAGACCCCGGTTCGATTTCTGGGTCAGGAAGATCCACTGGAGAAGGGATAGACTACCCACTCCAGTGTTCTTGGGCTTCCCTTGTGGCTCAGCTGGTAAAGAATCCGCCTGCAATGCTGGAGACCTGGGTCTGATCTCTGGGTTGGGAAGATCCCCTGGAGAAGGGAAAGGCCACCCACTCGAGTATTCTGGCCTGCAGATTTCCGTGGACTGCATAGTCCATGTGGTCACAAAGAGTCAGTCACGACTAAGCGACTTTCACTTTCACTTGAGCTGCAGCCCTTCTGCCCGCAGGGGGCGCACGAGAGCATCTCTGACACAACGCAGACTAACAACAGGGCAGGGTAGCTGATGCTCTCTGTGATCATCAGTAATATACAAAACAATGGGGACTGGGCTAAGAGCTTTCCGTGCATTATCACAGCAACTCCATGCGGTACCATCCCAATGTCATGGGGACCTGCCCAAGGTCACACGGCTGGTGGCAGAATTGATCTGAGCACAGCTAGCTCTGGCTGAACTCTGAAGTGGACCCTGGATGTGCCATTCTCACCTTATGCAAATCTCTGCCAATCTGCACCTCCATTTCTTCACCCAAAAATCTAGGAATGAGGAGTCTCGTTGTCCCACCTGGCAGTTTTCTGAGGACCAAAGGAGAGCATCATAAACTGTCACGTGCTGTGCTTAAAGGCATTATTGTTATTCTAGGGCTAAGAGACGGTTAGAATCCTCGTCGCATCTTTGTCCCCCAGACTTTGTATTGGGCCAAGGTCACCCCAGTGAACGAGCAGAGATGTGCCTGCCTCCCCAGCGCACAGCTCCGGAGGCAGGTTAGCAGATGGAGTCACTACAGTGAAATGTGATGTGGGAATGTAAGGTTTGGGGAGCTGCTAATAGAGGATCCGACTTGCCCTGGGGATCAGAAGAAGCTTCCCTGGGGAAGTGGTGTCTGAGTAGAGCCCTCAAGGGAAAAGAGGGGGAAGTGAGAGAGTTCCAGCAAAGCGACGAGCTGATGTGAGGCCCAGACAGAGATCTGGAATGTCCGGAGGGTTCCAGTTGGTGACGAGGAAGACCACTGGGTCTGGGAGCCTTGTGGAGTTTGTGATCCATCCTGAAAGCCAGGTGGTGCCACAGGAGGGCATTACGCAAGCGAGGTATGGGACCCTGTGACGGAGGGCCCTGCGGGGCCGTCTCCAACCCCACTGGGTGATGGAAGCTGCCGCCCCCCTGGGGAAGCTCACTCCAGTGAGGACGTGACCCACTCTGCTCTGCCTGGAGCCGGATCCCAGGGCTCTGTGCCTGTGCCAGAGGCTCTGTCTCTTGCAGGAATTCTCCCGTTTCCACGAGGAGATCACTCCCATGCTGGACGGGATCACCAACAACCGCAAGGAGTGGAAAGCGCTTGCTGATGAGTACGAGACCAGGATGAAGGGGCTGGAGGAGGAGAAGCAGAAACAGCAGGCACCCAACCAAGGTTTGCGGAAGGGGGAGGAGGGGGGGCCCAACCCCACACACGCTGGGCGCTCACGGCCACAGAGCCTTACACACGTAGGCCCATTCAGGCCACTCCGCAACCCAACTGCCCCCATTCTACATGTGAGAGCACAGAGGCTCGCAGAGGCGAAGCGTTGTGCTCAAATCACACCGTTAGCAGTGGCACAGCTTGGTTCCCAAGATCGAGGCTCCCAGCAAAGGAGCCTCCCCTCAACTCCTCCCCAACCGCCCCTGACCAGAGTACGACAAACTCCAATAATAAAGTGGTGGATGTAGGACCTCCAAAAGCCCTTGAGTTTGCAACTCTTGGTCCAAACAAGGTCAGAGGGAAAGCCCGCTGCAGCCTCCTCTCACCTGGTGTGTTGTCTTTCCTGACTGATTGCAGCAGCCGCAGGAAGTCAGCCCGGCGGAAAGCAACCTGGGGGTGGGCCTGCATCCAAGTCTTGCTGTGTCCAATAGCAGAGCGAGGACCCAGGGCCCAGGCCGGCCCCACCCTTCACCGACGAGAGGACCCAGGCCGGGGGGAAACCACACACCACCTGCTCGAGAAGTCAGAGTTGTGGGGCTTGAAAACTGAAAGAGAATTTAGTTTACATCTTTACTAGTGGCTTTCACCCTTTTTCAGCTGTGAGAACTTTTTATTCAGTGACAACCGACATTTTAGCTTTCACAGACTCAAACATTAGTGCCAGACTCACCTACTTACCTAGAATCTTTTGTGTTCTTATACTTTCATTTTATAGTACACAAATATGCAATCATTCACAAAAGTAGAGAATTACACAATGAATTGACTCCTACCCATCAAGCAGATTCTAACATCAGGCTTTTTGCCACATTTGCTTCACCTGTCCTTTTAGAGTTTTCTTTTTTTTTTTCCTTAGCTGAAATATTTAAAAGCAAATTCCAGGCATATCATCGACTCCTGCATTACGCATCTTTAAAGATGAATGGGTGTTTTCAAACATAATCACATCATGATCACACGCCACACATGAACCCCTAATATCCATTTGTGGCGGATACTGTGAGGAGCTGCCCAGACCCTTTACTGAAGACCATGGTCTCAGCAGTGATGAGCGCTGTCAACAAACAGCCCTGTCTCAGTCCCTTCCGGATTACCTCATCCTCAGGGAGACAGTTTGCCTGAGGGTGGTGGCCTGCAGCCAACGACAGATCCATGCCAGGTGTTAAGGCCTGGCCATATTGGCTCAACCCAGGACAACTTTGCAGCAATAACACACACATCTAAGATGAAAGGTCCTGGGAGATGCCACTCTTCACTGCTCTCACTGGGAGTAAGCAAGCAAAGGAAAATGTTTCAAGTTCACCCAAATACAGTGCATAATTCAAGTCTCTTTTCCATATTCTCTGTCCAGAGACCGTTTCACAGTTGTCAACTGGCAATGTCTTTGCCTGAAACCATAACGTCAAAATATCTCTTTTAGCACATATATGTAGTGTGTTTGTGTGGAAAAGCAGATATACCAGAACAAGGGAGTTCTCGTTCAGAAGGTGGTGTAGCTTTATAAGTCATACTGGCAAAAAGTTGGTAATGGAACAATGTTATGGGAAGCAAGTCTGAATGGTTCCTTGTGATCCATGAAAAGTGCTATGAAGAAAGGACAAGTAAACTTGGAAAATTTTGGAGAGGCACCCTGGGCTGAGGTCTTCTCTGAGAGATGCCCCTGAAACTAGAAGCCTTTTCCTAGTTAGTAGTCGGAGCAACCCTCAACAAGCACATAGGACCCAATAAAGAAAGACACATCTGGGCAGAACTGTGGGTGGTATTTTCTTTTTAATCTCCATAGTGTATTTGTTAAGTTTATTTATAAGCAGATCACTTCACTATTTACAGTACATGAGCATAGAGATTCTACAGTTTTTGTGATGTAAACAATAACTCCACAGTGGAGTTTGAGAAAAGAAGCCAGTTCTGAAGTATTTACAGACATTAAAATAGAACTTTATACTCACAGAATAATAATACATAGAGCAATTTGGTTAAATTATCTATGAAACTATAGAATCTGACAATGTACAAATACAGGAAAACATTTTCTCATTTAGAAGGTAAGACAGATAAATCACACCAGAAATAAAATAGGGACGATGACAACCACAATAATTAAAAGCAAAGAAGTTTTCTTCCTTGCCTCTCACAGATAAAGTATTTATATAAATAAGGACACAACCCAACAAAATGGAAAAAATATATAAAAAATCCTCTACCAATTAAAAAAAATAGCAAAACTAAAAACTCGATTCTCGATCATTAGCAGTGTCCTTTAAAAAATTAAAATTTAGCTTTCTATTATAAATAACAAAGCAGATGTGTCCCTCTTGTAGGTGAAATTCTTGCACCTTTCTCAAGAAATGCATCAATGTAATTCCACACACACACAAGCATGCACACGTGCAGACACACACACACACACACACACACACACACAGCCTTGCACTCACGGACCCCAGGCTGTAGTTACCTTGTCGAGCTTCCTAATAATGCCCCCTATGGTAGTACCCCTGGGGATACCCAAACCTCACAAGGTGAGCCATTCCCTGGTTTGACCCTGTTACAGAGCCGAGGAAAGCCCTGGCTTCCTATTGCTCAGAATTCTCTAGGCTGCATGATCACACCAAGAGAAAAGGATTTGAATCCAAGATTTGTAAATGCTGGAAGGGACCATAGGGACCACCTTGCCCAGTCAATTAAGGCTAGCTACAGACACCATCTCTTTAGAAACCTGGGGTGGGTGGGGTGAGGAATCTTGGGTTGGTTTCAACATTAGCAGCCACCTCTGGAAGAAGCAGATGCTCCAAGCCAATGCTAATGCTAATATCGCAGCACAAGGAGGTGAAGGGGGTGGGTGTGTGTGAATTTCCGGAGCAGACTGCCCCACGTCGCACTTCTGGATGGTCATCTTCCACTGAAACCATTTGGAAATCCAAGCGGTCCACTTCCCTGGTCCACTGACCACCCTGACCACACACCCCTTGAGATTTCCAACCTCTTTCTGTTGGAATCAGAACATTCCTCAAGAAACAAAGTTGGGAGTAGTTTATGACTTTTTATTCCTAACACAAAAACATTTGACAAGATTTTTAAATACAAAATACAAAACAAGCAAACAAAAGCTGTTTGGCTATTCAGTAGACCATATCAAAGGCCACGGCCAGGCCCCCCACAAAATCCTCATGCACAACCCCTCTGCTTGTCCTGAGGGTCCAGTGGGGGCCACCTAGCAGAGGTTCACTTATAAGGTCAGCAGCTGGGCTGCCAGTATTGCAGTTACAGTAAACCCCTCCTGGGCACTTGGGCCGGGTCCACTCGTTTCCGCTGCCCTCGGGAGAGCTAGTGTACTTTTCAGCCTGAGTGGTTGCTTCTGGGGCTTCTGACTGGTGGTACACTGGGCTCTAAACACACAGACAGTTCGCTCATGTCCTTGCATTTCATTCCCAACACTGGTGTTGGACTGCAAGGTGGTCGAAAGGCTTTATTTGCCTTCTATCTGGGTAGCTGGTGGATACAGTCTTTGGCCACTAGATGGCGACCAGACATTGATAAGGCAAAGTGCTGAGGTGGAAGCTGACCAATCCCTTCAAAAGTCATCCATGAGCGAGGCCGGCAAAGTGGACATCTGGAGGATCCTTTGACAAAACATACAGCACAGAGGGGGTCCTAGCTATAAAACACCTTTTGGAGGCGTTATTGAACAGCCCAAGGACTGACCACCTACAAAACCCTATTCTTCAAGCCCCCAGTTTGGGCAGTTGGATTTCTGTGCTGCTTCTGAATGTGCAAGGCATTCTGATGAAACGGAGTTTTCTGAAAATCTGCCCCACAAAATCTCAGAGCCTCAGCTACCACTGCTATACCATTAAAGGAACAAAAAACCAAAGCTGCCCTAAACATATGCAGTGTGATCCATGCCTCCTGTTGCCCCGTATGTTTTACAATCATTTGAAACAAATGTGTGAAAAGTACCTAAGTTAAGCTGTTTTGCAAAAACAAGTGTATTGCTAGTATTGTCTGACAGCAAGAGAGAAACAGCCAAGAGGTCACAACATTCAGACTGAAAGCTGTTTGGTGGGGACGAACACAAAGCTAATACTAGATTTGACATCGCCACCCAGCCAGGCTGGGGTTTAACTTCTCACCATCCCCACCAGGAACTATGGCTTAGATCTGTCCTGGGGAGCTGGCCTCCTCATATAAGGTTACTCGGCCAGGACCTTGAGGATTTGAATTCCCTGCTAGTTGGTAACCTTGCAGAGAGCTCTCACCCTGAACGTGAGTTGGGCGAAGCCAGAGAATGGAATTGGTTTCATAAGTTAATGATGGCTTCCTGGTGCTCCAGGGTGGGAATCTTAGCCCATCAGAGGTGAAAGGGACTTTAGCGCTCAGCCCATCTAATACTCATTCCCATCTGTAAATGAGGAAACAGAGGCCCAAGATCACATAGCAAGTAAGAAACATTGGGTTTCTCACTTTAAGATGGCTTATAGGTAAGTGACTTGCTCTGCAAACCCATTTCAATTGGCTGCGTTGTCTTCATTTTTTTTTAACAAAAATAGGTACCAGATAAAAAAGCATTGCTCCATTTTTTTAGGACTGGCCCTAGGATGGGCTCTCCCTCGGCTGATGTCTATGAAGGCATCTCTGCCTTCCTCCCTCACCGGCCCCTTTCCTGGCCCCCTGTCCCAATGCCTAGGAGAGGACCTCTAGTCGCCCAGGGACATCCATGTTTGCCAATGTAGAAACATGGAGCCAGGCTTAGTGTCATGGGTTTCTCAAAGTGCTTTTATTGGTTTAATGCAAAGTCAGCCTCTGCCTGCTTCCTGGGCATTCTAAAGCTGGCTCCCAGGGGCCCTCCACTCTATGTCTGTTTCGAGCCAAGGGCATCTCTATGCACGAAGGTTTCCCAGCTCCCGAGCTCTCCCTCCATTTACCCTGTACCCCTGGACTCAGCAGACAGTCCTGGAGCCCATCTACGTGTGCAAACATCTCAGGGACTTGGGGCCCAGCTTAAACATATTGCACATAAGCACTAGCCGGGTTCCTTCTGCCCCGGTGGGAAGGACCCCTCTTCTTTGGCCATTGAAACCGTTAGGTTCACTTTATTTGCTACTATACATTCAGCTTCTTTCCTTGGTCATGTCTGAGGACAATTGCTAAATCACAAACAGTAAGAAAAGGCTGCAGTTTTGACATGAGTGAGTCAGATCAACAAATCCTTTGGGGTTGATTCTGCTTCACAGCTGGGACATACTATCGCTCTGGCTGAGGGCTCGGCTGTCACTGCAACTGAACCCGAGGCCTGGGATAGGGTTTCAAGCTGTCCATGCAGAAGGGCTGCACTGTCAAGCTGTCCCTGTCCCTGCAGCGTGCATACTGCACACACCTAGAAGAAACTGCTCTCTAAACATCAACACAGGCTTTAGGCGAGACAGATTTCTTATTGCATCTCTTCCCACATAAGGACCTGAGTACCGAGTCTTTGCAGTTCAGAGCATCCCCCACCCCTCCCTCTTTCCACCCTGGAGCTCCCAAAGCCCCGCCTTTCTCCTGAGCACATTCCACACACAGGGCTATGAGAGCTCACAGCAGCTGCAGACACCTGACTGGTGCTTTCTGTGGATACCTCAAAGCAGTGTTCTGATTGGGGGTCAAGATGTGATGGGGAGAAGAGGGTCAGGGCCTGAGCTGCACTCCATCCACTCATATCTTTACCTCTTTGATGCATTTTCCTTCATTAACCAGAGCCCCCGAGAGTGAGGATTCTGATTCAGCCTTGTACCGACTGAGGAAGGAGATGGAAGAATTCCACTTAGCATTTAGATGGAACATATTTGGAAAACACCAGCATGGCACAGAGATGGACAGTGCAACCTGCCTTGTGTAGGTGGCTACTAACACAGTCTACCGTAAGCGTGTGTGGCAATCACATGTAAACATGGCGGAGAGCAAACACTAGGACAGAGCTACAGTGAGATGCTTGCCAGTGCCAGCTGCTCCCTCTGGGCGACTCCTTAATTTGGTAGGAAAGAGACCAAGGCTGACTGGTTTTCCTGGAGAGACCTTGGAGTCTCCTTGGTACATAATACACAGCACCGAATGAGTCTTCGGATGGAGGCTGTCTGCAGGGTTGGTCAATTTTGGAACTTGTATCCTTTCACGTATGGGATGGTGAGAGGAAACTGCTTGATACCCTCGGCAGGCACCCTCTCCCATCCGCAGGCCCCAGCCCCAACTTTAAGCATATCACGTCCCAGGACTACACTCAAATCTCTGCTCAAGGGCCAGCGTCTGACCACCTTCAAGTGCCTTGTATTAATCTGAAGTGAAAGGGCGGCTTCAGCTGACCCAGTAGAGGGAAGAAACGTGTCCTTCACTAAAAATCTGCATTTCTTCACCCTAAGGTACCACCTGCCCATGGTATAACCCCTGGTCTAGTGCAATCAGGGAAGAAGCAAACAGGAGAGGCTTAGAGATCTTCTAGCCCAACCCCTCCTAGCACACTGAGACTTAGGGAGAGGAAGGGACTCTGACTTATTTAAGTCACAGAGTTAGTTCTTGGCAAAGCCAGTACTCAACGCGGCTCTCTCCACTCTGAATGTATAGTTCCTTTCTATTTTTTGCACAGGATGAAATTTCAGTTTACTCGTTGGTGCAAATCAGGAGTTAGGGGAGGCATCAGGTGGATTTAAATTCTATTTCACTCCATTCCATTCCATTCTACCCCATAATGATTTACTGTGTGCCAGGCAGTGAACAGCTATAAAGGGAATTTATAATGTTCAGACTCGTGCCATGGAAATTCTCCTTTTTGGTCTATCCTTATAAACCCTGCCTTCTTCAAACATATATTCCTGTCCACTATTCCTCTTGGCCCCCACCTCCAAGCGGGGTTGTGTCAGAGTAGTACTGGGAGTCCTGTGCCAAGGAATGGCTTAAGGGCAATCTTCTCTCATAGGTCAGGACATGACAGAGAGAGATGGGCCAGCATGAAACCTGGCCACCACAGGGTTCTGTATGACAGAAAACTTTCAAAGAGTAGACCAGGATGTCAGATGGGTTAAACTCGGATCAACTAGTCATGACTGCTCAGAGCACTGTGGTGAGGATTGTTGAGCATGACCAAGTTCAAAGAACATGAGTGCAGTGGTCAACTAGTTATGTCTGCAACTGGCCAAGGATGTGGGAATAGTGGCCCATGTGCCATGTACTTGCTAGATACTACCTTAGAAGCCACAGCTATCAGAGCTGGCAGGGACCTTAGAGATCAGCCTGCCTAATTCTCCTCCTTGGTCCATCTCACAAAAAAAGAAAACGGGGGTCCAGAGAGGTGAAGTGACTTGATACACAGGAACTCAGATTCCCTGTTTCTTCCAGTGCCATTGTTCTCCAACCTTCTCTGTGGTCTTGAAGTATGCTCACCTCTCAGGAGAGGTTTATTGGCCCAGTTAACCTACTGAGGTATTTTATAATCTTAAGAACATAAATAGAAAACCCAAACCCCATAACTACCAATTGCCAAAGAACAAGGCTTGGCATTAGTAATAGATTATATCACTTTGTTTAGTTAAATGAGCCAAGGTCAAACTTTTTTAAGCAGCAGGATCTTTTTTCTTTCAAATACAAAAACTACCCAAGGAACTCTGATGTGTGAAAAAGACCAAGTTGGAGCCACTCTGTCTGAAGCTGAAGCAGTGCGCTCTTACCCTGCCTGGCCATGCTCCCCCTCACAAATGGCCCCCAAGGCACCGCCTGAACATCCAAGGTGGACATGGCTTTGATACCACTCAAGAACACAAACTTTAAAATAAAACCCAGTGAGAATGTTTTCTAAGTTGGAAAGGAGCTTGGAGATTGTCTTATCTACCCCCATGCCTCACATCCCCTCCTGCTCCCCATTACCCCTGCCGCACAAACAACTTCACAGGTGAAGAAAAGGGAAGTCAAGCTGAAGGAGGATGAGGTGGTAGCTGGCCCCAAAAGGGTGACTGCTCCCAGCTCGTCTCTCCGCATCACTCCAGGTGTGTCCCTGAAGCTCTGATGGCGTGTCCACAGGTGTAAGCACACCTCAGGACCCTTGGATCAAGACTGGTGCCAAAGCCTAAACTTGCCCAATATTGATGAGGGAGCTGCCAACTTGCCCCCCAAAATGAGCCTGGAGGCACCTAGCCTGTCGTACTTTTCAGTTGAACCCACTTCTACCAGTCCTTGCAACTTGCCTCTTTACCCTAGCTAAGGCGGGAGGAGGGGCCTGGGTTGGGCCACCATAGTCTCACAGGTTGTGAAATCCTGGGCAAGTCATTTTGCCTCCTAGGGCACTGCTGGCCTCACCTGGGAAACAGGAATAATGCAGCTCACCCCACCTTCTTTCCAAGGTCCGCCGGGATCTGTGCACTCATGTCCAGGCACAAACTCTAAGTGTGAGCTGGGCACCAACTCTAAACGGACCCCAGCTTGCTCAATGAGAGACAAGGCAGCGCTTGGCAGAACAGGCCCAGAAACAGGCCCTCTCTCCATTGCTCCTGACGGTGGCTGCGTGCCACTCCTCCCGGGTAACCAGGCTTCCGGCTGCCAGCACTTCTGGGGCATTCTGGTCAAGGGAGCAGTGCGGGTCAGTGGCAAACACCTCATGACGGTGCATAGGTAACAGAATCAAGGAAGCAGTAGAATAATCCCAGGCACAGGACATCTGAGCCATAAATACATTATTTTAAGGATATACTGTTTTTCTTCGATTAGAAATGAGTTTATAATCCCGATTCTATTCACGAGTAACAATTTTCATCATCACACACTACAGACGAGAAATGGTATGGTGAACACAGCTGCACGTCTACGAGGGGACGTCGGTCGGGGAGGAAGGGGAGGTGGGTGCCAGACCAAGCATCTGGCATGCACCCAGGACACCCGTCAGAAGCGAGGACACTAACGTGGCAGTGGAACATCAACACCATGGAAACTCACAGACAGAAGCA
The DNA here is from genome assembly GCA_006410675.1 of Oreotragus oreotragus. Taxonomy (NCBI): domain Eukaryota; kingdom Metazoa; phylum Chordata; class Mammalia; order Artiodactyla; family Bovidae; genus Oreotragus; species Oreotragus oreotragus. The sequence continues at coordinate 434,188 of SJYX01021581.1, forward strand.
GCTTTGTTCAATGTAAACATTGATCTTTTTTTTTTTAAAAGGACAGCAGTTCCGAGTTTCTCTCTCTCTCACGCGCTCGCTCTCTCTCCTTCTCATATACTTAATTTCTTTGAAAACGTAAACATTTTGGAAGGGCCTTGTCTGAGGTATTGAGGTATTCCTCGAAGGTTAAGGCTGTTATCAGTGCAGGCTCTGCTGGGCCTCCTTCAGTAAGCTGTCAAAATCCATGGCTTCGTACTTGGTTTTCACTGACGCAGGCAGGGCCTCTTCTGAATTAGAATCTGGGCAGGGGTGGAGGAGTCAGTGAGAGGGGAAGGCAGAGCAATTCAGAAAGGCTGCCAATCAGAAAATCTGCCACCAGGGCCAGCCCCACGGAGCGGAGGTGGCCTGAGGTTTCAGAGAGCAGTGGGCGTGGCTCTGCGCTCCTTCGGGCCACCTCTGCCATGTGGGTGGTGTCTTGGGGGCTTGGCTGCCCTGGTTGCAGGCTGGGGATGCCTGAACCAGAGCCCTCCCCCCAGGGCTCCTTTCCCGCTCCAACAGCTTCTAATTCTCCTTCCCCTGATGGTTTCTTGCCCTTTAGGAAACCAGCGCAGAAGTCACATAAGGCAGACAACTACGATGTCCTCAGTGCGTGGCTGGGGAACTGGGTCCCCACAGGGGACACAAAGTCAGGAGCACTGCCTGGCCAGGTGCCTCCGGGGTCTCCTGACGCTCAGATCTGCACTGTGGAGGCTGCAGCAGACTCTGGCCTACCATGAACTCTCTCCCAAATTGTACTTGTCCTTCTTTACCAACTTGTCCCCAGATGGTGAGGGCATGGTGACAACACTGTTTCGCTGTGGCCCAGTAATGGACACGGCTGCTGCTTGTCAGGGCCACCATGGATGGCAGGGCGGCTACCAGCCCTGTGAGGTCACAGACACGGCAGCCGTGGTTCTGCCACCTGGCTGCAAACACGAGGCTGGACCTTCCAAGAGACCACGGGAGGCTCCATCTCTTTGGTACCAGTCCTGGCATAGGGCAAGATGGGCCAGAGGCCAGAAGCAAAGCAAGAGAACAGCCTCCAGGCCGAGCGGCTGCCAAGGCACTCCCACCAGCATGGGGGAGCCTGGTGTTTCCCCATGGCTCAGGGGTAAAGAATCTGCCTACCAATGCAGGAGACATGGGTTCAATCCCTGGGTCAGGACAATCCCCCGGAGAAGGAAATGGCAACCCACTCCAGTATTCCTGCCTGGGAAACCTCATGGACAGAGAGCCTGGTGGGCTGTACTCCCTGGGGTCACAAAGCGCTGGACATGACTCAGCAGCTAAGCAACAATCACAGAGCAGCCTGGGCACGGGAGCCGTGCCCAGAGGGGGCTTTCGGTTCAGTAAAGGAGGCCACTGCCCCCAGAGCTTGGCGTATGAGCGGGATGCACAGGGCCTGCATACTCACCGTAGTCAGCATAGCGGGGCCAGCAGAGGTGCCGGAGCCCCCCGTAGCTCAGCTGGAAGGAGGGCTCGCTGCGCTTCCTCAGGGCGGCGCCGTTCCTCAGGGACAGGGCTGCGTGCTCAGAACACCGGTAGGTGATAAAGCCGTGCTTCTCGCCTCTGGAAGGAGAGGAAACGGGGAGCGTGTCACGGGGCCAGCCTGGTGGGCACCGTCAGACCAGCTGCTACCAGGTGGGGGGCGGGAACCATGAGGCATGAGTCAATGGCTCAAGACTGTGTGGCATGGCTCCCCGGCAGACACCATGACGGCCACTGGGCTGGCAGCAAAGCGTCCGCAGTGCTGGCTGCCACCCATCGCCTCCCAGGCTCTTCACACCGTGACCAGGAGCTGCTGTCCTCTCTCCCTCTGGGACGAGGAACGGGCTCTGAGTTCGGGATTTGCCCAAAGACCGGGGGCAGAGCAGGGACTCACACCCAGGCTTCCTGCCGTGAAAGCCGAGGCTCCTCAGAGTCCTCTCTGTTTCCTTCACGATCCCCGTTTCTCAGGATCGGGCACACCTACGCTCCATCCTACCACTCCCGCACCCTTCAAAGCCAGCCTCAGCTGCCACGTTTTCTAGTCAAACATTCGCTCATTTACTGAGCTGTGCTGCTTCTCTGCTGCCCGGGCTCTCTCGGGCTGTGGCACCCGGGAGGCTGAATCTCTATTGCCTGGGCTCTCTCGGGTTGTGGCACCCGGGAGGCTGAATCTCTATTGCCTGGGCTCTCTCGGGCTGTGGCACCCGGGAGGCTGAATCTCTATTGCCTGGGCTCTCTCGGGTTGTGGCGCCTGGGAGGCTGAATCTCTGTTGCCTGGGCTCTCTCGGGCTGTGGCGCCCGGGAGGCTGAATCTCTATTGCCTGGGCTCTCTCGGGCTGTGGCGCCCGGGAGGCTGGTTCTCTGTTGCCCGGGCTCTCTCGGGTTGTAGCGCCCGGGAGGCTGGTTCTCTGTTGCCCGGGCTCTCTCGGGCTGTGGCGCCCGGGAGGCTGGTTCTCTGTTGCCGTGCCTGGGCTCTCTCGGGCTGCTCTTCTCGCAGCCACGGGCTCAGTAGTCACGGCATGTGCACTCTAGCTGCACACAGGGGTCTCTAGTGGTGGCACACAGGCTTGGCTGCCCCATGGCATATGGGATCCTAGTTCCCCGACCAGGGACTGAATGCACGTCCTCTCTCCTGGAAGGCGGATTCTTAACCAGTGGGCCACCAGGGAAGTGCCTCAGCCGCCACTTGTTTGGCTGTTAACCTGTCCTTCAGCTTCCCTAAGATCACTGATATTGCACATACGTCTCCTCCTTCACGCCTGCCTATTCAGCATTCTCTCCCTGCCCTCTGACAACACCACCCGGTGCTCAGCTGGGCTCAGGGCACCAGGGTAAGGCACAAGACGGTGATCCTCCTTGGCCGTAGTGATTGTTCAAGCATGAACCTGTCACCCAAAACAGAACCCCAAAGATTCCATGCCATATCTTTGCAGGAACTCCTGCTTCCCTGGGTAGGAGATATGCTTACGGCTGGAGGTAACCACTTTGTAAGCATGCGGGAAGCCTGCCTGAGAAGAATGCCAACGTGAAGGGGACCTAAAGTCAGATCTACACTCATCAGTTCCACAATCAAATGAATCTTGATCTGTCGGTCTGTTACTCAGACTCCTCAAGGACAGCACCATCCTACCACTCAGCACAGGCCTACCGACCTCGACTGCCTCACAAACACTAAACTGAATTGCATTTCCTGACACCTCTCTGAACCAGGCCAAGGCTGGAACCCTCTGACTCTAAATATCTGAGACTCCTGAGTACTTTTTAAATCTTAACAAATTGAACCATCTCTTTAGAGATTAATTTGCTTGCTTTGTTTTTACATGCTACCTTCATGGGATATCCTGAAGACTGCACAGGACGTACATAGTTTAATCTGCGTCATGACTTTTTAACAAATTATGACAAAAATACATATCATACAATTTACTACCTTTATTATTTTCCAGTGTATGGTTCAGTTGTGTTAAGTACATGCTAAGTACATGCTTACCGTGCATGCTAAGTGGCTTCAGTCATGTCTGGCTCTTAGTGACGCTATGGACTGTAGCCCACCAGGCTCCTCCGCTCATGGGATTTTCCAGGCAAGAACACTGGACTGGGTTGTCATTCCCTCCTCCAGGAGATCTTCCCAACCCAGGGTTTGAACCCACATCTCTTACATCTCTTGCACTGACAGGCGGATTCTTTACCAGTAGAGCTACATTGTGTTAACTTACCCTTTATAAGATGGATCTCCGGAAATTTTTCATCTTGCAAAACTGAAACTTTGAACCCATTAAACAACAACGCCTTATATCCTCTTCTCCCAGCCCCTGGCCACCACCATTCTACTTCCCATGTCTATGCGTTTAACTCCTTTAGATCCCTCATGCAAGTGGAATCACACAGTACGTGTCCATTTGTGACTGGCTTCTTTCACCCAGCATAATGTCCTCAAGGTTCGTGCACGCTGTAGCATGTGACAGGATTGACTCCCATCCTTCTTAAGACTAATACTCCACGGCATGCATATACATCTTGCTTATCCATTCTTCTTGAGTTGTTGCCAACTCTTGGATATTGTGAATAACAGTGCTATGAACATGTATGTGCAAATATCTCTTCAAGATCTTTCTTTCAATTCTTCTGATTATATACCCAGAAGATGAATGGCTGGGTCAAATGGTAATTTTATGTTTAATTTTATGAGGAATCCTCATACTATTTTCCATAGTGGTTGCACCTTTTATTGGCTTGTTTGGGTTTCTATAACATCGGTTGGAAAAACCCAAATGAGCTTTTTGGCCAACCCACTACATTCCAACTCATGGTGCACAAGGATTCCAGTCTCTCCACATCCTCACTTGCTACTTTTCCATAGCCATTGTTAAGGGTTGTGAGATGTGTAATGATTCTTATGCAGAAACTATTTTCTCACTGAAGTTTTTAAAAGTCATTATTAAATTAGAATTTTAAAACCTTAATAACTCAGTTTGCAAGTAATAACAGGAGATACTTCAGAATTATTTCAAATCTGACGAAGTTTTGACACCTAAGTTGTGCGTTTATATGCAGCCTATTCTTACAGATCTCCCGAGAGATGAAGCACTGCTTCCCTGGGTGAGTGGGACACAGGGCTGCAGCTGCAGAGGAATGGAGGGGTGGAATAACAAGGGGTTTGCAGCCAAGAGTGCAATGCAAGTGTGCCTTTCAGGCACCACGGGCTTTTGGCAGCCCCATACCAGCTCTAGGATGGATAACCAGAAGCTGACACATGGGCTGCAGATCTGGCTCTGCCACTAACTAGCTGCTCAGTTGACTTATCTGTGCCACCCAGAAAGGAAAGCAATGGAAAGAGTAAGGCTGCATGTGTCACACGCAAGTTGGAAAACTGAAGTAAGACAGTGCATGAAAGTCGCCTCGCACTGTAACAGACTATCTGTAGCAGTTCCTGGGCTGCACAGCTGTTACTGGTCCTCCCTTCTCCTGTACCTAATGGTAGGTTTGTCCTGGAAGTCTTCTCGGGCACCTTCAATGTGGTGAGCCCTGAACTGGGACCTCTGCACACCCCTACTCCCCTCCTCTGTGACAGCCTGACTCACCTCTTGCTTCTCGTGAGCACCTGGCACTCCACAATCTCGCCAAACACTTCGAAGCGCCTCTTCAGCTCACGCGAGCTCATGTCACTGGAGAGATTTCGGACGTATACCACGCGGCCTTCGCCCTGCCCGAGGGGGACACAGAGGGACCTGTCATTCGGGTTGCTTCCTAGAGCCCCCTAGATGGCGGGCTCCCACAGTCCTCATCCCCAGTCCGTGCCACTCGGCTGAGCAAGCGACACCAGCTGGGACTGGAGTCAGAGACAGGACAATGACAGGCGCTATTCCAGGCGACCTGCCTTATGGGAGGAGGGGGCTGTTAGGCATCGGATGGGAGGTGGCCCGGAAGGAAGCGATTGCAGACTTGAAGGGAATGAACAGAGACTGGGTGGAGACAGGAGAGGGAGTCACCGCTACTAATGTAGCTTCTGTATCTGTTTGGAGCTTGACTTCTTCTGGCACTGGGGGAGGTGCTGAGGATGCTAGAGAGCGAGCACTGTCGGCCAGGTCGCTACAGGGCAGAGGGGGTGGGGAGGACAACAGTGGGACCAGGGCCTAAGGATGTGGAGCCACCGATAGCTTTGGTTTTGCCAGGGTACTATGTAGACACTGGTCACCTTTAGGAGCCAGGCCCCTAGACCTGCCCAGTAGAGGGGGTGCGTCAGGGAAGCCTGGTTGGGACCTCCCCCTACCCCCACCATCATCTAGTGACTGGATCTGGTTAAAGGCATGGCCATCGGAAGAGTGGCTTTGATTTGCTGGAGAAACTCCAGCTGTGCTCCTGCTGGGCAAGACCACCAGGGTCTGGTCTAGCCAGGCTTTCTCCGGAACAGGCTAGGCCAGCGACCCTCCAGCCATGCACCTCAGAGGGTGGCGGCCCAGAGAGAGCACTGCTGTACATCACAGGCACTAGGCATGTTCCCCAGGGTGGCCCAGTGCAGCTCCGTGTAAGAACGCAACTGCCCCTGCCCACCCCTCTCTCCTCCCCCACCCGCCTCCTCCAGGACCTTGAACTCACAAGGCTCTTTCCAGCCTCTGCCCCCCTGTCCTCCTGAACCTTTGCTTGGATGGCTTCTTCCATCCCTTGGGGCCTAGCTCTCTGAAGATGCCCCTCCCAGACAACCATGTAAATAAATCCTCCCCACAAGTCAAAACACGACTTGTTTCAGACATCTTAGTTGTGGCGTGATTAATTTCACAGTGCACCTCCCAATCTGCAATTACAGTGTTTACTGCTTTNGTGGGGGTGGGGGCACGTGGGGGCAGGGTGTATCGAAATCCAGTGAGAGTCTTTCTGTGCTTCTGTCTTACTTTCCCTTCCCTCCTTTCTAATGATATGAGGGCACTGACTCCAGCTTCCTAATGACTTTTCCCTGCATGGTGCTCTGCCACAGGTCCACCAGGCACAGCCTGGGCCTCTGGACTAACTCTGGGGGAGGACTAGAGAGTCAGCCAGGGAGGAAGAGACGGGCTCTCTTGGTCCTTTAGCCCAGATCACACCAGGGGACCCTATATACAGATGAGTAAACTGAGGCTCAAGGAAATTGCTCAAGGTCACACAGAAGTGGAAGCAGGGCTGGCTCTGCACCCTCATCAGTGCTCACCCCCTGGGCCCTGTCGAGCCTCTGATACTGAGCCCTAAATCCTCACCAATAGCACACCACCCCACCCCACTCCAGACCAGTCCCTTGGCTGCCTTTTCACGTGCCACCTTTGATGCCCTTGGGTGACCCTTGTGCTTTTGTAAAATGAGAGAAATACAACTATCTCCTGTAGTCCAGATGACCTCAGAGCACTTCAGGTCTCTGAAGCCCCCACACTTCCTGACGCCCCTGCTTGTCCCCATTCACTCTGGGCTCTGGGGCCCCAAGTCACTTACAATGGCCTTTTCCCGCCGCTTCCTGGCATGCCGGACGCTTGGCGTTCCGTCTGAACACGACCCTCTGCTCTCACATCTGTCAGTGAACAAGCAAAGCAGACTCACTCACTCTTAGCAGGGACCACAGTGGGGCGGGAGGACTTGCTCCAGGAGGTGAGCGATGCTTCTTCCGCTTTGTTAGCACTCATTCATTAGTGAAGGTAGGACTAGGGGAGGGAGCCCAGCTCTCCGCCTCAGCGGTGACCACCCAGGGCCGCATGTGGGTCTGAACGTGTGACTGACACATGCCTTCTACATTGCTAACCATAATCCCTGTGAACCTTTCTATGCTGTTGGGGGTGGAAAGGCCCTTTCGCTTCATTATGGTATTTGACCTGATGAAGAAATATCCTCTGAGGTCTCATGCTTCCCCATTTTTCAGATGAAAATCTTAAGGCTCAGGTTCAAGATGAAATTTTCCCCAAAGCTAAGAAGTTGGGAAGCCAGACCTAGTCGGAGGTCTGCTGATTCTAGACCCACAGCTCCCCCTCCATTTGTGCTGTCTGGCCAGGTAGCAACCTCGGCCATCACATTCCCCACACCCCAGGCAGCCAGTGGGCTACTCAGCTGGAGAAGCTCCCAAGTGCCGCACGCCTGCGCCCTCCCAGGCACCTGTCTGCACAGTGCTCTCTCTTCCCAGTGGCCAGGCTGCTGGAGGGGAAGGAGCTCAGCATGTAAGGGGGGTTGAGTGCTGACTCTGCCACACACCATCTGCATCCTTGGGAACACAGCAGAGAATGAGAGCAGGGGCTACAGAGTCAGCTAGTATTCCGATGCTGATTCTATTACCTCTCTGCTGGTGGCCCAGGACCGGCTACTTAAGCCAGTTCTTAATCTGTAAACTAAGGAGAATCAATTATATTTGCCTCCTCAGCCATTTGGGAGGATTAGCCCAGGAATGGCTCAGTACTTGCTGGCTATATTTTTCTATTGAACCTCTTTGAGCCTCAGTTTCCTCATCTATAAAATGGGGATGAAAAGCACTTGAGATTCCCTCAAGTAACTCTGTGAAGCTCAAAGAGGGTAATAGAAAGGGATGTGACTTGCAAACTTTAAAGTGCTATATAATATCAGAGTATCATTATCTACTTGCAGCAGCATTGTAAGTCTTCCCCCATGAAGAGCTGAGAGTGACTTGAAGGTGGTATAAAGTGAAGTAAGTGAAGTTGCTCAGTCATGTCCGACTCTTTGTGACCCCATGGACTGTAGCCTACCAGGCTCTGAGGAGCCTCTCAGTCCATGCAATTTTCCAGGCAAGAGTACTGGAGTGGGTTGCCATTTCCTTCTCCAGGGGATCTTCCCAACCCAGGGATCAAACCCAGGTCTCCCACACTGCAGGCAGACGCTTTACCGTCTGAACCACCAGGGAAGCCCTAAAGGTGCTGTAGGGCTTGTTAAACCAGCTCAAAGCCTTCCTATTGATTGATGTTTGGTAGCAGAAGCAAAAGTAGAGAAATCCTGGTCTGGAGAAGGCTGATGACTAGCTTATCCAACTGACCAGCCATCGAGCTCTGCTAGGCAGCTGAGTAGGAACCAAGTTAACCAATTAACTTTTTCCAGCGAAAGCCAGCCTGAACTTAGCCCAAAAGTGAGAAAGAGGAAAAGGAGACTCCATGGTGATTGAGAGAGGCCCCTGACTCTTGTGCCAAGCCCATGGGTAAAGGGCCTGAGCAGGCCAGGAGGGGAATGAAGCCAAGAAGCTCCAGCTCTGGCCTTGGTGGATGTGCTTCAACAGGAGAAGAACCTTAGTAGCTCCTGAACAGATGCTGCAGAAGAAACCAGCTAACATGAACACAGGCAGGCTAGCTCAAAGTGACCCGCTGGGGAAAGGAGAAGAGAGCTGAAAGGGGGGCTCAGAGAGGTCTGACAGAAGATGGTTCTGACTAACTGTTCTGGCTTATTACATAGACAGGCTTTTAGAGAAATTGCTCAAAATGAGTTTATTTTAAATAACAGATAGTCCAGGGCTTCAGCACATTAGTGTCTGGGGTCGGGGTGGGGGGTGTCCAGAAGTCCCCTAAAATCCAATGCCCAATTAGTTGTCTGCATACGTTTTAATGGGGAAAGGAAGCTTTGTTTTCATCGGATTTTCAATTAAGAGGTACCAGTAGAGATAAGAAAATATAAAAAGGAATTTTTCTAAGGTTATCTTTCTACTACCTGAATTCTGTTTCTCAGAGTATAGCACTCTAGCAATGTCATCATTACCCCGGAACTTGTTAGAAATTCTCCACCCCACCCCTGACCTACAAAACCTGAGGCTCAGGAGGCGGGGCCCAGCCACCAGCTTGGCAAGACCTCCCCGGGATCCTGCTTGCTGCACTGCTCTGAACCCAGGAGCTCCATCTGGTGGTCACTCAGGTGCATCTCGAGCAGAAGGTTTGGGACCTGCACCCACGCTCCTGAGGCCTCCCCTCCAAAGAGCCAGATCCTGCTGTCATCAGGGAAGAGAAGCAACCTGTCTTCACCAAAAGATGCCAGATGCCAGACTTCCATTCTTTCTGCCCAGCTGCCCACATAATTCTGGAACGGCTCCTTCTACAGTCCGGTTCAGTGAGCAAAGACGGTATAAGCAAACGCTCATGACACGTCATCCCAGTGCGAAGGAAAAAGAGCTCTCCCACCAGGTGGCTGACTGCCGGAAGATTGCACAACTCCGTAGCACCGAGAAATGGGAATAAACCTTATCATTGCTCTAAAGCCGGGTTTTTGGTGTTTTTTAAGCACACAAGTTAGAATTATGCCAATCTTTGTTTTACAAGTAAATGTCACATAGGTATTACACTGTATAGATGTGTTGACCCTTGAACAACACAGGTTTGAACTCTGAGGGTCCACCAACACAGGTTTTTTTCACTAGTAAATACCACACTGTCACAGGTTGCTGAATCTGCAGATACGGAGTTACCTTGGATGAGGAGAGTCGACTATAAGTTATACACAATTTTTGACTGTGTGGAGGATTGGTGTCCCTAACCCTCACCTTATTCAAAGGTCAACTGTATATGTTTACACAAAAACCTACCCATTTTACAAATATAAAAGCAGAAACAGATGAATAAGGTCACAAAAGGCCAGAAAGTGCATTTTCTTCCTCCCCCGAGGCCAGGCTATCTGGACCACTCCTCACTGGACCACTGGACCACACAGCAGGCTTCGCTTGGCTTCAGGACTTGCCCATAACTCCCCAAGGAGTCCACCTCCAGGGCCTCTGATCAGGACACAGGCCACAGGCCACACAGGAAGCTGGGGCCCCGGTCTCAGGGCTCCTCTCTCCCCTGACACCTCAGAACTGGGGGTGCTCAGCTGCCCACCATCCATCCTGAGGCCACCCACCCATCCATACCTGAAGGTCCTCCGTGTGGCTGGTGACCGGGAGCGGCAGGATGAGGAGCCAGAGCTGGAGCGGCTGCGGGGACACAGCCGCCGACTGGCCTTGCTGGGTGGGCTCTGGTAGGGGCAGTGGTCAGAGCGAGGGGGGCTGACCCCCGAGTCCTCTTCTTCATCGTCGTCCTCCTCCTCGTCCTCCTCCTCCAGGAGGAAGGTGCTCTCGCCGCTGCTGCTGCTGCTGTCTTCAAAGACAGTGTCATACTCGGGGCTCTTGCAGGAGGCCAGGTCTTCATCTTCCAAGGCTGTCTCTAGGAGCCCAAAGTGCTTGGTGAGGCTGGCACGGATCTCGTGGTCTCTCAGCAGCGTGCTGTCCTTGGTGGGGGCACCAGCATCACAGCTTCCGTCTTCTTCCCTGCCAGCGGCCTGGGCCTCAGCCCGTGGGGCCCCTGGCTGGGGCCAGTCCTTCAGGTGGGCCCCAGACGGCTCCCAGGACCTCAGCACCTTCCTCTGCAGGGCGCCGTCTGGCTTCAGCACCTGGCAGTAGTCGTGGTCACCGAAGGAACAGGAGAAGGGGCGCTTCTGGCCAGCCTGGGAGGCTGGCTGGGCTGGGGCATGCCGCAGGTGGGACAGGAGCTCGCTCCGCTCTGGGTGTTTCTTTGGCAGCTTGTGGGCAGCCTCGGCGGTGGCCCCGAGCTGGGCACCCTCTGGGGTGGGAGCTCTGTCTTTGCCAGGGCTGTGCTTGATGTCTGGCTTGAAGGGGTCTTCCTCTGTGGGCTTGTACGGAGGCGTGGTGGGCGGAGTGAGTCCTACCCAAGCAAGAGGAAAAATGTGAGACAGATCATTTCTCCAAGGAGCACTGAAACCCTCCTTTGGGAGGGCAGAGAAATAGCATGCGTCTCACCACTCTCCAGACCCAGTGGATGGCAGGCATTGCTAATCGATCACTGCGCTGCTGACTGAGCCAGGACGTGGCCTGGGACTCCATCTCATACAGTCCGCCAACAGTTTTTCGGAGCTGGCATGTGATGAAATCCATTTGCCATCCCTTCTGTAGCCTTGCAGAATCCTCCAGGTTATCTGAGATCTCTCTTCCTGCTCCACATTGCATCATTCCACAAGCCCTCCCAAATGGTCATCCCAAATACCTCTGAAGTCTCCCAGGGTACATAGGTGGCAGGCACCACAGGCCAAAACCTCCCATCTGGATTTGACCACCACAGTGACCTTAGGTGGGCCTGCAACTGACCTTAGCCTTCACTCTCCCCCAGGTACCAGAGAGAACTTGCCAAATGCCAGCAATCTCTTCCTTTCTGGGGCTCCTTGGGGCCTTGAGGATCTGCATGAACCCCTTCAGCCCGACATTCCTCTCAGCCCTTGATGTTTGCTCTTGCCTGGTCCCCCAGCACTGCCTTGGCCAGTCTCCTCCGATGCACCTGTACGTCCGCTTTTCTGTGCCTTTTTGCTCATGCCAATTCTGCTGCCAAGAACACCCTTCTGTTTTGTTTTTGTCTCCTCCACCTCTACCACCCTGCAAACGCAGCTAAAATGCTTGCTGCTCTGGGTACACTTGCATTTTCTCAGGCCACATCCTGCCCCTCCCCATACTGTCCCTTCCTCTATGCTCCCAGAGCTCTTGCAAGGTCTTTGGAACAAGCCCATATCAAACAATACTTGTCATGGGGCGAGTCTGTTTCCCACATAGGACTGTGGGCTGCTTCAGGGGAAGACATGTGTCTCATGCGTCTCTCTCTCTTTTTTACATCAGGTCACGTGCCAACTGTTGGCAGCCAAACAGCTGAGCCTAGGTCCTGACTCTCCTTATAACTCTCTCAATGGGAATCTCAAGATTCAGCGTAGTCTGTGCAGTGGTGGCAAGGGGGGCTTGCTGGGGTGCCCCCTTACTCCCCGAGGGGCTTCCTCCCAAGGGTACCTCCCCTTGGGCCCCTAGCTTACCTGCCGTGCCGCAGAGCTCTACCGTCAAGGTCTGCTCGAAGCTCTTCTCGCCAAAAGGAGGGTCAGCAGTGGGGCTGGAGGACGGGAAGGAAAGACGCCAGTCAGGAGCAAGTTCCACCTCCCTGAGCACGCCAGGAGGGCAAGGGCACACCGACAGATCCTGTTTCTACAGCCCACGGAAGTGAGGCTGCGGGAGAATTTGCAGGAGAGTCCCCATCCTGGCTGTTAGAGGAATTCAAAGCTATGCAGCTTTTAGGAGACACGGGAGATATCTGAGGGACGTGGAGACAGGACAATCATTGTCAGCCTTATTTTACAATGGAACAGCTGAGGCCCAGAGAAGGAGGCACTTGCCCAAAGCTACAGCACTGTCAGCTTTTCCCCATGAAATTCCCCATCTCCTTGGCCCGCAGAAACCAGCTTCTAAAACCAAACTGCGTACCAAGGAAACCCAGCTCCTGAGAACCCCACATGGCAATGAGGGCAGGGGTATGTGGGGACAGGCTCAGGCTCAGGGGCCAATGAGCCACCCTACACCCAACCAGAAAAGGTCTCATGGAATAATAAGTCAGCAATTTCCAGAAATCTACCTTTGCGACAAGGCCAGCATGAGGCACCTGGGAGAATCTGAAAAGAAGACAAAACAGAAAAAAGATTCTTCAACATGGCATGGCTAGAGAGAATGTTTCCCTCTGAACTGCATCGGTACCAAGCACAGCTTTTTTCAGGCAAGTGACCCAAAAGCCTCTGCCATTTTTAGGGACAAGCAGGAACAGCTCAAAACCGTCACTCCCCCAGACTCAGCAGACATTTACAGCTGGCGCGGCTACTGCTTTGCAGCGTTGATGGGTACTAGGGTGACCCCTTATGGCCAATCAGTATAGCGCGCGTGGTGAAGCATTCCCGCTTTCAAGGCCAGTATCTGTGGGCTCAGCCCCAAAGAGATGCAGGACTAACTAGTTGACTAACCATTAGACACCTCTGTGCCTTTGTTCCATGTCTTAAAACAGGAATTACAACAGCACCCACCACACAGGTTTCCTATGAGAATCAATGGGGATAATCTGTATTAAATCATAGACCAAGCCTGGCAGAGCAAGTGTAAAATAGATGACTGCTATATTATTATCCTCACTCTTGTTACCATTTAAAATTCAACCTCATTGTGGAGCTGAATTTAGAGACTCACACCGTCCATCACATTGTTACCCAGGAAGTCTTCTTTAGAGGATTTATCACAATTTGTAATTAGTTTCCTTTCTTGCTCACTTTATGATTGCCTGTCTCCCCCACTGATACACAAGCCCCAAGAACGCGGGCATCTTGCTCCTTGTTCATTAAGGACGCCTGGCCCATGCATGATGAGAAACTCAGAGATGCTCAGGTAACTCCTGAAGGTCCGCCCAGCTAAGCCCATTATACAGGAAGGAAGGTTGAGAGCCAGGGAGGGAGAGGGGTTTGCCCAACCCAGGGCTCCTGGCTCCAGTGCAGTGGGGTCAGCCACACCTCAGCCCCGCCCCCTCTCTCAGACCACCGACTCTGAGTACCTCTGGAAGAGAGCCGCGGGCAACTGGGGTCCTCATCTGTGTCCCCACACCCGCTCTCGCAGGGGCTCTCCAGAGCTGGGATCTGGGGTCCCCGCAGGAGCGGCTGGTCTTGGCCACTGTCCTCATCCGTGGGGCTGCCAGGCTCCCCCTCCACATCATAGGCTTCAGGGGCCAAGCGCGAGGGCAGAGGCCCCTGGGGCTCTGCAGGGACCATGGGCTCATCGGTGAATGTCAGCCAGGGGCCGAGCTCGGGGTTCAGTCTCCTGGAACGCCGCACAGGGCACACGGAGCTCTCCGGCTTCCTCCCCAGCTTGGTCCACGGCAGGCCACGCCCTGGCCGTTTCCGGCCCCATTCCTCCTCGTCCTCTTCCTCTTTTTCTTCTTCCTCCTCCTCTTCTTCCTCCTCTTCCTGCTCCGGCTGCAGCCTGGCCGACCGGCTGACGTGCCCTTTCACCTGCAGCCGCAGCGGGCGCAGGCTGGGTCTGGGCCCTGAACTCCTGGGTGAAGGTGAGACCCTCACCTCCTCCACAGGGCCCGGGTGGCTGGCGGAGGCCTGGCTGTCCTTGGGCCGGGGCCGGGGAGTGAGGGAGGCATAGACAGGTGTGGCCAGGCGGTAGGGTTTGCTGACATCGCAGAGGACATCTTGCGCCAGAAGTTCCCTCAGGATGGAGAACTCGGTCCAGGTGGCTTTGGCAGGGAGCTGGGACCGAGGCCGGGGTCTGACCTGCTTGGCGGGGCTGCTGCTGGGCTGGGGAGCTGGCTCTGGGGCCTGTGCGGGCAGCTTCCTCTCTGGGAGGCAGTAGGTGTGCATGTAGCGGATGAGTTGCACCATGGCCTGCAGGTCCTCCTGGGAAGCCTGGGCGCTGGGGTCTGTCCTGCCCAGCGCTGGCGAGTCCCCGGGGGAGGCTGGAGCCAGCTGGGGGCTTGGGCAGTCCTCGCCCGCCTCCTCATCCTCCTTGGTGGGGAGCCGGGGACTCGAGGATGGTGGTGGCTGCAGGCCTCCATCCGGGGAGAGGGCTTTAGCCCGGGGGCAGGATGGTGCCGAGGTGAGGTGCTTGTGTAGCTCTGTGCAGCTCCGGCTCTGAGAGTGCGGCGTGGGGGCCTTCCTGTCTTGGGGGCCATCCATCTGGAGAGGGAAAGAGGCCAGAATGAGGAGGGAGACCCGCATGGCTTCTCCCCGCTGCCCACAACTGCACCACCAGCCAGGCCCAGCCTGTCTCTCCAGGATGATCACGCCGGGTTTCATTGTTCCATCCCCAGCTTCCAGCACAGAACCCGGCACTTGGCAGCGCTCAGGGGATGAGAATGAAGGAACGGCCAGCCTCCTAACAGGGACCCCAGCTATGGATCCCGCCCTTTCCAGGTTTACCGCCAAAGCCCTGTTCTGACTACCCTGCTCCCCTGTGCAGAACCCTTGGTGAGAGCGCCAAGAAGTACATTAGTGGCTGCTTGGGGCAGAGCGTGGGAACAGGGACTGACTGTAAATAGACACTGGGGATCTTCCTGGGAGGATGGAAATGTTCTAAAACTGGATTGTGGTCATGGCTGCACAACTCTGTAAGTTTATTAAAAATCACTGAAGCATACTTTTAAAACAGGTACCTTTTATGGTATGTAAGTGGCACCTTCATAAAGCTCTTTAAAAGAAAAAAAAAAAAAAATTCAGTAGCTTTCCAGTGCCCGTGTAGTAAAGGGGAAGCCCCTGGCCAGGGGGGCTCTGCAACGTGGCCCCAGCCAACTGCTGTCTCCAGACTTATCTGTCTTCACTTGTCTACACAGGGGCTCCACCCCCAGAGCAACCGTCTCTCTGCTGAGGCCAGGCCAGCTGTCCTGCTGTCTCTCATGCCTCCTCCCCCGGCAATGCTTCCGAACCTCCCAGAGGGCAGGCTGGCTCACAGAGGGGCTTAGCTGCCTCCTCTTTGACAAAATGGAACATGAGGGATGGCCCTCTCTTTTGGGAGGCCAGCCAGGACATGTAGGGAGGGAGCACAGGGAGAGGGTCCACCCTCCTCCCCCACCTTCGGGGAGACCAGGAGGGGACAGGCTCCTACACTGAGCCACGATCTGAGAAAGATGCTATCCTGAGTCTGCCTAGAGGGGTGGGACTGTCTGCAGCAGTCCATGGCAACAGTGTCTGGGAACAAGAGGAAGGGCTGGGTGCGGCTCTAAGTAATAGGAAAACTGGGAAGTCACCTTGGAAACCCCTCCTTGGAGGTCTCAGAAGATGGAGCCCAAGAAGGGAAAAGGATTTGCTTCCCTCCTGGGTGTTCACGATGGCACTTTCAGCTCTCTGATGCGCCCCACCCCCAGGAGACATTCAAACTCCTCCTTGTGGTCTCCATGGTACCAACAAAGATATTATGCTGGGTTCTGTCGCCTCATTAGGATAAGCTTCCTGAGGGCAGGCCACAGCCTCCTTGCCCCCGCTGTAAGTCAACATCTAAGACTGCCTGGAACACTGAGGTTGAGTTGGCCTTTTTTTTTTAATATTTGTTTATTTGGCTGCGCTGGGTTTTAGTTGAGGCATGTGGGATCTAGTTCCTTGACCAGATTGAATCTGGGCCCCCTGCATTGCAGGCGTGGACTCAGCCATCGGCCCACCAGGGAAGTCCCTACAGTTGAAAATTTCCACACAGTGGAAAATTCACATGTGACTGATAGTCACTCCTCAGTACCCACGGCTCCTCTGCATCTATGGATTCAATGAACTCAGATCCTGCAGTACTGTAATGTTTTCTACTGACAAAAATCCTGTGGCCCTGTGCAGTTCAGACCCATGTAGTTCAAGGTCAACTGGACATGAAAAAGTCCAGGGCTCCTTCTAGAACCCCAGACCAGCCTAGGTTTCAAGTAGTGTCCAGCACATCAGCAACAAGGGTTGTGTGAGGAGCAAAGAGTGAACTGTGAATGTATTGAACTTGATGGCCTCTAACAAGAGTGGAAGGGTGCACCCCCTGCCCAGAGACCCTCCTGGAGGAGTCCTGGGTGGGTCTGGGGGCATGTGTAGACATACCTTGACACAAGGCCGCTGATTTCTGGACCTGAGGCCTGCCTGGCGCCATGAGGTCCCTTCCTTCTGGCTATCAGAGGTCGAGGTTGGGTAGGACGTGGCAAGAAGGAGTTTCTGCAGCTGCGGGAGGAGCAGATGGGAGATGCCAGGGCTGAGCTATAGCCAGAGACACAGGGAAGCACATCTTAGGGAGAAGCCCGGCCCGGAGCCAACCCCCCCAGGACTGACCACACTCTGACCCCATCATCATGGGAGCATGGAAGAACACAGGGAGGGCACTTAATGGCCTAGAATACATTAAGTACAGAAAGCAGGTTGTATAGCAATGCCAATCAGACACAAGTATCCCAGTAAAATGTAAAGTCCTTTGCAGAGTGAATAACCCAAGAGAAATATCTATGATCTTCAGAAACCCAAACAGATCTCGGGTGATGTCTATCCATGCTACCATTGAAATGTGATGCACACACCTGACTGGGACACTCTACGTACACTTGTAGCACACACACGTGCACACACGCACACACACACACAGTCTGGATGGTGAGGTCCCACAATGTTTCTTTGGTGTAGGATTTTAGCTGATTTTCCTTTGTTCTTTTTGTTTAATCATATTGTTTAGAAAATTGATTCTTTACCTTAAACAAGTAATACCTGGAAATGGTGAAAAATACACATACCACAGATACTAACGGGTAGACAATGGGAAGCTAGTCTCCCTCCTGTCCAAGGTCCCAGAGGCAACTGCTATTAACCACCTTCTTGTAACCCTTTCCTGAGGTGGGACTCAGAAATATATACACACACAATACAAGAATGTATATATGTACACATCACCTCCAACCAAGCCAGCTGTTTTTACACAAGTGGAAGCATCCTAAGCTGATGCTTGTCTGGCTTTTCTAATTTTTCTATAAAAGTTGATAAGCTTTTCACACTTCTACACCCAGAGGAAAGGTGCTCAGTGTATTCCAGCCAACAAAGCAGGGAGCTGAGCGCACCTGGGGGCTTCGCCGGTGATCCTGCCACAGCCATAGTTGAGAACCAGTCAGGAAGCATGAGCGGTTTTTGTTATAGCACTGAGTGTTTCCTCAGGAGACATGACCCCCCAGTGGGATTGCCAAGGGCCCGGGAACCACAGGAAAGGCCACTCCCACTGTCCTAGGAGCTGGAGGAGCCACGCGACCCTACCGAGACCCCAAACCAGCATGTGCGTGTCCGTGATTCTCTGACACGGGCAGGAAAAGATGGTCATACTAGAGCAAGGGACCTGGTTCTAACCCAGTTCAACCCAACTCACTGTGAGACCTTGGGTGAGCCCTTTTCTTTTCCTGGCCTTGCCTTCTCCAAGGTTGTCAGTGTGCATGGATGTGCGTGTGCATGTGTGTGTGTATAACAGGAGCAGGCAGACTAAATAATTGGGTCTTTTTTGATTCGGGGTCCCTGTTAGAATACGAGAGAAGCTGCTAGCCTCAGAAAACACACATGTATGCAGAGGTGCATGGGTTCTGCAGGTGGACTCTCTGAGACCCAGGACTCCAGGTTAAGAATTTGTATAAATTATCAGCGCCTTTCTGGAACTATGTTGGAATGTGGGGAGTCTAGATGGCAAGTCTGTTTCCTGTGTGCCTAGCATAGTGCCTGAAAGAGAAGTCCTGCAAGGCACGAGAGGGAACAACCAACTGGTGACCAGCAGGGGTCGCTCTCTACCTCTCTACTCAGGTGTGGTCCCTCTGCAGAGTCCTACACAGAATTCCTCTTGTTACTACTACAACTATTACTACTGGGCTTCCCAGGTGGCGCAGCAGAAAAGAATCCACCTGGCGTGCAGCAGACGCAAGAGAGGTGGGTTTGATCCCTGGGTCGGGATGATCCCCTGGAGAAGGAAATGGCAACCCACTCCAGTATTCTTGCCTGGAAAATTCCATGGGCAGAGGTGCTAGGTGGGCTATATAATCCATGGGGTCACAAAGAGTCGGATGTGACTGAGCAACTGAGCAGACACGTGCTTACACACACAAAGTATTACNATGATCCCCTGGAGAAGGAAATGGCAACCCACTCCAGTATTCTTGCCTGGAAAATTCCATGGGCAGAGGTGCTAGGTGGGCTATATAATCCATGGGGTCACAAAGAGTCGGATGTGACTGAGCAACTGAGCAGACACGTGCTTACACACACAAAGTATTACTACTACTAATCCTGGCTTCCCTGGTGGCTTAGCTGGTAAAGAACCCGCCTGAAGTGCAGGAGACCTGGGTCCGATCCCTGGGTTGGGAAGACCTCCTGGAAAAGGGAAAGGTTACCCACTCCAGTGTTCTGGCCTGGAAAATTCCATGGACTGTATATAGTCCATGGGGTAGAAAAGAGTCAGGCGTGACCAAGTGTCTTTCACTTTCACTTTTCACCTTTTCACTACTACTACTACTACTAACACCATGGGCGATGGCTGTGACTATCACTTAGATAGCATTTATTGAGTTTCTTTGTACCAAGCAGTGTTCTAAGTGCTTTACGTGTACGTATTATCTGCTGTACTCCTCCCAACTGCCTTTGAGATAAGCACTACTATTAACCCCACCTTACAGACCAGGAAGCTGAGTCAGAGAGTGGCACAAGAGCATTCACTGGTGGAGCTGAGATTCAACCCAAGAGGTCTGATTAAGGACGCTCAACCCTCAGCAGGAGCCATAACATGGGACTGAACACTCTTGAGTCTGGCACGCGTAGGTGCTTATTAAATGTCCCACACTGCTTTGGGGAACCTGAAGTCAGCAGGAGAGAGGGAAAGCAGTCCTGGAGTAGGAATCAGAAGACCTGGGCTCTAGCCCTTGCTGGCAGGCCAACTTGTGTGATCCTGGGAGAGGCCCTCGCCTCACTGGGCCTCAGTTTCCCCAGAGGTGCACTTTATGATCACCAAGGGCCTGTCCAGCTCTAACTCTCCACGACCGAAGATCCCTGACACCTCCAACAGGCCCTGACTTTCCAGCTAAGTCTCGCAAGCCCTAGGAGTGCCAGTGATGAGGTAAGGAGCCCCAGACAGATGTGCTGGACTTCACAAGCCACTACATCTGGGGTTCTGGCACCTTTAGCCTGCGAAAAGAGTAACTGCTTTTGGCAACTTCTGAAATCCCTTTGGAATCTGAAAAGGCTGAAACCTTTTCCCCAGAAACCTGCAATGCCATGTGTACATTTCCACATTCCATGCTGATTCATGTAGCATTTAACTTTTGCTGGTCAGAGTATGAACCGGTCCAACCTCTTTGGAGGTCAGGCTGGAAGTACTTGTCTAAACTGAAAAACCACATACATTAAGACCCAGGAATTTCTTTTCTAGGAATGGGTCCACTTCCTCCTGGTGAAGGAAACAGTCTAAAGCAATGGAAAAATAAAGGAGCTGAAACAATGCACATATCCACCAACCAGAGGATTAATTAAAGAAGTTATGGTACCTTCTTATGAGGGAACACTATGCAGCTGAAACAAAGGATAAAACAGAGCTACCTCTGTTCATCTGCCACACAATTCACTGAGAAAAGCAAGATTTAGGCTGTGTGTAATGGAGGCTCCTTTTTGTCGTTAAAAAAAAAAGTAGAAGAGGAAAGTCACACAACAGATCAGTAACCATGGTTACATCTGGGGAAAGAAAAAGCCACTATGAGATGGGTAAGGAGGTTATGCTTTTAACTCTCCATACTTCCTGCTTGCATTTTTCACTGTGCGTATATGTGTGGAAAAGTGAAAGTGAAAGTCAGTCGTTCAGTCATGTCCAACTCTTTGCAACCCCATGGGCTGTAGCCCGCCAGGCTCCTCTGACTATAGGGATTCTCCAGGCAAGAATACTGGAGTGGGTTGCCATTCCCTTCCCTTCTCCAGGGGATCTTCTCGACCTAGGGATCGAACCCAGGCCTCCCATATTGCAGGCAGATTCTTTACCATCTGAACCACCAAGGGTGTGTGGAAAATATTTGCATTTAATTTCAAGGTTTAACTGAAATCCATGAAATCCCAAAGGGCCTACAGAGTCGCAGGTTAAGCCCAGGGAGGCTGCCCACCACCAGTCCAGGCTGTCTGCCCTGAACCCTTGCCGGTGACGCACAGAGGTCCCTGCTGGACCTAGAGCTGGCTTCCCTGCACCCACCACCCCTACAACCACACACCACACCTCAGGCCACCACCATCACTTCGGCTGGAAACAGATTCTCACCAGCGAGAGCTCGTCCACCTCGGGGGCCGAGGCAGGGGGCCCCTCCAGAGAGGGGCTGGGGGGTGCGGAGGAGGGGGCGGGTGATGCAGAAGCACAGGAGGGTGTGTCTCCCTCATCCAGGGCTGGCAAGGCGGCCAGACTCACATCCTCAGGCATGTCATCCAGGGTTTTGGTGAGCGCTGCCAGGAGGGCCTCATTCTCATTGTCGATTATCTGCAGTGAGCAGAGAGGCAGAGAGGACACGGTTAGCCAATGCCTTGGGCTCCGCGACTTTGGGTAGAAATCTGCTCTGTACCTGCCTCTGCACTACCTCCACCATCAGCCTTNTTTGGTGAGCGCTGCCAGGAGGGCCTCATTCTCATTGTCGATTATCTGCAGTGAGCAGAGAGGCAGAGAGGACACGGTTAGCCAATGCCTTGGGCTCCGCGACTTTGGGTAGAAATCTGCTCTGTACCTGCCTCTGCACTACCTCCACCATCAGCCTTCCGCCAAACCTGCTCAGATCTTCCCAGTTTCCTAGGAAAACAGATGCCCAAGAAATGTGCTACGGACTCTAAAAATCAGAGATTTTCGAGCAGGCAGCAGGTGGTAACAGAAAGGGCCTTGGCTTGGGGTCACATGCTAATCAGGGGACACCCATCCCTTCCTCCAAGGACAGTCACTTCATACCACAGCCTCCTGTGTCCAAACTCCTGGACAGAGTACTGAGGCTGGTCTATGCCACTGGTAGCCCCAGGTCAGCCTCTCCGACCCTGGGGCCCAGATAGCTGGTGGAAAGACTGGAAGCTTCAAGGTTTGACCGTGACAGTGACGAGCAGAGCAACAGGACAGCTGCCATGCCCCGGTGGGCTCCCAGGGCCTGCAGCCTCATTCACTTATGGACGGGCAGGGCGGTTAGTGTGGTGGCTAGGAGCTTGGTATCTGGAGCTGGGGTGGATCCCAGCTCTCACATTTACCAGCTGTAACAACAGGACCTACTTCGTAAGGTTATTGTCAAGGACTGAGCAAATATATGTGAGATGCTTGGAAAACCGTGCCTGGCACAGAACAAGCACTCCCTACGACCACTACCATCACCACCACAGGCTGCTGCTGTGAGCCCTGCTACAAGGATGGTGATGGTGACAGGGAAGGTGACGACAGCGGTGGGGGCGATGGCGATGATGATGGCCGTGGCGGGGGCAATGCTTCCCCGCCCCGCCCCCCTCTCCTAACACGTATGTACTACTGCTCTGTGCTTGGCGATGACTGGAGACCAGTGATACAGACTGGCACCTCGTGGAGTTTACCCTTCCAGTGGAGAAAAGAGTTAATCAAGGAAACAAAACTAGATCATTTCAGAGAGTGAGCAAGCCTGGGGAAAAAAATAAAAGGAAGCTGGGATGCAGAATAAGAATGCGGTAAAGATTTATAGGCTGTTTACAGCAGTCAAAGAAGGCTGCTCTGAGCAGCCAATACTGAAACTCAGGCTTGAAAGATGAGAAGGTACCAGCCAGGCAAAGAGCTGAGGAAAGACGATTCCAGGCAGAGGGAAAACCTAGTGCCAAGACCAGGGACAAAGAGTTTAGCTGATGAAAGAAATAGAAAGGCTTTGTACATAGAGCCTCAGGTAAACACCACAATAACCCTTGTTGGGGTGGGGTTGTTGCTCAGTTGCTCAGTCATTTCCAACTCTTTGCGACCCCATGGACTGCAGTACGCCAGGCTTCCCTGTCCTTCACCATCTCCCAGAGCTTGCTCAAACTCATGTCCATTGAGTCAGTGATGCCACCCAACCGTCTCATCCTCTGTCGTTCCCTTCTCCTCCTGCCCTCAATCTTTCCCAGCATCACGGTCTTTTCTAAGGAGTCGACTCTTCACATCATGTGGCCAAAGTATTGGAGCTTCAGCTTCAGCATCCATCCTTCCAGTGAATATTCAAGATTGATTTCCTTTAGGATGGACTGGTTTGATCTCCTTGCAGTCCAACAGACTCTCAAGAATCTTCTCCAACACCACAATTCAAAAGCGTCAAGTCTTTGACTATGGACCTTTGTCAACAAAAAGTCCACTATCATATTAGATGGTGACTGCAGCCATGAAATTAAAAGATGCTTGCTCCTTGGAAGAAAAGCTATCAAAAACCTAGATAGCATAAAAAAGGGGGGTTGGGGTACTATTCTAATTGCCATTTTGCATTTGAGGAAACTGAGCCCATGGAGGTTGACCAACATGCCCTGGGTACATTTAATTCATCCACACAGCAAATCCGGGGCAGAGACGGGCCTGACACAGAGCACAGCACACGCAGATGAACTGACAGGCTTCCTTCCCTGATGTCTCAGATCTCTGATACAAGGGTCAGCACGCACACTCCCAGCTCACCAGCCCTGCACGGAGATCACCCTGCCTCCAGGTGAGGCACTGAGCGTCCCACTCAGCAAAGCCCAGCTACTGGGCTTGTTCTGGCAGGAGGCCTGTCTGTCACATGATGTCTTAACCAGCGGTCTTTCCCATCCCAGGTCAAGCTGTTTATCCTTTCTTCAGGAAGTTCATCTGAAATACACATCCCGTGACGGCCTTTTGGCTGCACTAAATCTGTTTCAGGCCAGCAGCTGAGTAATTCCAAGGGGGACATGGGGAGAAGAGAACAAATGTGGTTGTGACTTTGCAAGACAGCTAAGAATAAAAGAAAGGCCAAAGGAAGGTTTCAGGTTAGCCTGACCCGGGCCCCCAGGATGGAGGGCCGAGGGCAGGTCCAGGAATTCCGGTTCAGGAATGCAACGGGCTGGCTCAAGGGGCAGCCCCAATCCCCATCCACAGGCTGGACCCCAAACCTGTGTTTCCAGAGCAATCTGTCCAGCCTGATGGGGAGTTAAGATCTTGGACATGGGGCTCAAGGACCACTCTTGGGGTTGACTGGGGGGCACTCTACCACTGACAGGGTGACCTTGGGCAAGTCATTTCCCGTTTCTAAGCCTTGAAGCTTTGGGGGAAGACCTGGTCCCCAGTCAGTTTCCCTCCAAGGGTTAGACTAGGGAGGCCGGTCTGGAGGCAGCCACACAAGGGGTCTGTGAATTGTTTCTCAGCCTAGCTCAGTGCCTGGGGCATGGGAGGCTCCAGGCAGATTTGATGAATGGAAGAATGAGTGAACCAAAAATGAACTCTGACCACTGGGGAGATTAGAGTCTCAAAAAACCCATTCCAGAGGGAAGTGATTCACAAGTCACTCAGTGTCATCAGCACTGGAAGGAAGGAGGGGTCTGGCTTTCACAGCCAGAGGAAAAAGGCCCAGAGATATTCTGAATTATCACAAGTATCAGAGCTGGAAGGGCCCGTGGGGGTCACACAGTGACCAGGGATGTCAACCATGCAGCTTGTGTGCCCCTGGGTCCCATCCCCCATGCCCCCCACAATGTTCCTTCTATGCCCTTTCTTAGCACAACCCTCCAGGCAACACTGTGGATCATCTGGGTTGCAACTCACAAGGAAGCCTATTTGCCATTCTTTTTTGAGGTGTGGGGATGAAGGTCCAGGAGAGACTTGTCAAGATTGCACAGCAAGTTGGGAGGGGGCTAGGGAGGATGGTCAAGGACTTACTAGGTACTTGGCATGGTGCTGAAATGAATACCAGATGGTAGAGACTGCCAAGGAGCCCCAGCAGGTTAGGCAAAAACAAAATGACTAACAGAAGGCCTTCCCACTCTGTCCTCAGCCCTCCCTTAGCAGGTCCAGCTTGGAACAGCCAGGCGGGGTTGGGGGTCCTGACCCCGGCTGGGAAGAGAGTCCGGCCCTGCCCTCAGCATGGTCCCACCAGCATCCCAGGATAATATATCATAGGGAGCCGGGCCTCCCCTCTCCTCTTCCCAGGCCCATTAGCTCAGCTCTCTCAGCTCTGCTTAGAAACGGAGTGCAAATTAATGGAGAGTTAATCAGCTGAGGAAGGGATATTAATAGGCTCAGCCCCACCCTCAATCTTCCTGAGAGCTCTGAGGCTGGAGAAAAAGGAACCTGCAAGAAATCAGAGGGAGCACCTTCACTCTGAGCACCTGGAGGGGCCCGAGGGAAAGACAACAGAACAGAGTTGAGGCTCCCAGGGCCAGAAGAACACTCAGGGATTGCCCCCAGTCACTGGTGCGCAGGAAACCCAGGAAGTCAGTTTCCCTTCCTTTTTTCTGGGGGGAGGCCCACAGAGTCTAAAAGGACCCAGTGGCTCTCTCTCTATAACAGGTTAAGGACCGCTGATCTAATCTGTGCTCTTTCCTCATTTCTCACCCAGGGAAACTGAGGCCCAACAAGGAGGAGCTACTAGCCCAAGGCCACACAGCACATGGTGACAAAACCAAACGCCTGCCTCCTCCAGAAATATTCACTAAGTTTAGCCTACTGTGGCCCTGGCCCCAGCACTCTGGGCACACAAACAGAAGGCACTGTCCCTGCCTCCGGGGCAGTTGTCAGCTCTTGTAAGGATAGCTGTTCTCCACTCTCCCGGTCTGTTTCCATAGCAATGGTGCCACCTGACTTGTGAGAACATGGCTCTGACTCAAGGCAGCATGCCTACACGACCGCCACTGGTCAAATGAGGACTCTGTCCCAGTCAGTGGCGGGGGCGTATTAGAACCTCTGGGCTCTGAATTCCAGCTCAAGGACTCTGGAATGGGTCATGTCTGGTCCTTGGCAGGAAAGAAAACATTGCAATCAGTTTCTTCATTCAACACCTATGATCGAATCTTTTCAATTCAATGTGCAAGGGCCTCACAGAAGAACAAAATATTGCTTGCCCTCAAGGAGCTTGAATTTTGAAGGTCACATGCATGCACAGGATGGGAGCCCAGAGAGGAAGTGACTGACCACCTGCCTTAGGAAGAGCCAACGTGAGAGCTAGGTGTTGAAGGATGTATTCACAGAAATGTTTTTTAAGCCCAAAGAAAGTGCCAGTCTCTGTGCACAGCCTGGGAGCATGACAATTTACAGCGCTGTATCAGCCCCCAAGCTCCAGGGTGGGGAGGGGACCGGGGAGGAATCAGGCACTGATTATGTAATCACCCTCGCGGAGAGGCACCAGGGTGTGATGGGTGGCGCAGGTTATGGAATGCATGGCATGAAGGGGAGAGAGGCAGGGTACGCAGAGTTCCGCTACAGTCCTGACCATCTCTGAAGATTCTTCTGCCTTCCTTGCTGTGCAAAGAGCACAAAGGCCACACCAGGCTGACTCATGTCTGAGGCCATTTCATGCACATAGTAGGCTCCTGGCAGGAGCTTACTAGTGGGTCTGGCCAGTCTCTGAGTAGGCAGGGCCTGTACAGTTTAGGTGGGGATGGTCTTTAAGTTGCTAAGCGAAAGTCACTCAGTTGTGTCCAACTCTTTGCAATCCCATGGACTATAACAGTCCATGAATTCTCCAGGCCAGAATACTTGCGTGGGTAGCCTTTCCTTTCTCCAGGGGATCTTCCCAACTGAGGGATCCAACCCAGGTCTCTCACGTTGCAGGTGGATTCTTTACCAGCTGAGCCACAAGGGAAGCCCAAGAACACTGGATTGGGTAGCCTATCCCTTCTCCCAGGAATAGGATCTTCCCGACCCAGGAATTGAACCAGGGTCTTCTGCATTGCAGGTGGATTCTTTACCAACTGAGCTATCAGGGATGGTCTTTAGGCAGCACCCAAATCCCTCTCGCTCATCAGTTCTCTATAACCTGAAAGTGTTTCCTGGAAGTTGGCCCCACTCTGAGGGAGGGAATAGCAGAGCACAGTTTACCCCATTGTTGTGAGAAAGAATGGAGGCCCTGGAAGGAGCCAGAACCAGAGCCCAGTCCTGCTGATGCTCATACAACAGCGAGGGGGTTGGGTTCCTGCATTAGAATAAACACACTGACCCTTCCTAACTGTGTGGCCTTAGGCAAGTTACTTAACCTCTCTAAGCATCACTTTTCTCATCTGTAAAATGGGTTACTGATAATTTTTTTACTGATAGGTTAGAATAATCTTGGAGAAAATCTAACTCCTTCCCTGGTGGCTCAGATGGTAAAGAATTTGCTTGCAATGCAAGCGTCCCAGATTCTATTCCTGGGTCAGGAAGTTCCCATGGAGAAGGATATGGCAACCCACTCTAGTATTCTTGCCTGGAGAATTCAATGGACAGAGGTGGGTTACAGACAACGGGCTTGCAAAGAGAAAGACACAGCTGAGCGGCTATCACTTTCACTAATGTGACCCAGAAGAGCATGCACAATCTGGCCCCTGCCTGGCCCATCCCTGCGCCCCATTTCCTGATACTTTTCCTTTAGCTACTGCCCTCCAGCTCTTCGGTTCCCCAACACAGCAAGCTTTCCTGCTTCCTGGCTCTGGGATCATCATGAGGTTCCTTTGTCCTCCTTCAGCTGAAGCATCTCCTCTTAGAAAGCACTTTCCTGCCCACCCAGTTTCTTCAGACGCTCCTCATTCCAGGTTTATTCTTATTTTGCCATGTCCCTAGTGACCACTGTTTGTCTATGTATTACCTGATCTAGGGTCAGTCTTCCCTCTAGACCGTAGAGTCCACTGTTGAATGCAGTGTCTGACACACATAGGGAGCTCCATAAACATTTCTAGAAGGAATGATACAATTTGTCAGGAGAATTATTTGAGATGATGCTCTTGGCACACTGGCTTGGCACCTGGTATGTTATTATTGTTGTTATTGTTATTGCTATTATTATCATTATATTGTCAGACAGGCACAGGGAGATATGCATTCTTCCTCAATGTTTACAGAGGAGCATATTTCAAGGGAAGAATAATAGCTCCAAATGTACTCATCACCCAGTTTCAACTTGGTCAATCTTATTTCACCCATTACTCTCCTTGCTGCACACCCACACATGCAAATGCAGGCAGGGATTGCTTTATTTTGAAGCAAATCCCAGACGTCACATTATCCCACATTAGAGGCCTTCTTAAAGGAAACGTGCCTCCAAGACTGTGGGGCTCACAGGGGAAGAGGCATAGATAAGAACTGCAGGTCCTAGCATTGCTTCTTCTTAAAGAGCCTCTATGGGAGTCGGGGAGAGAGGCTCAAGAAGGAGAATATATATATATATATATATATAAATAATTGACTGATTTGCATTGTTGTACAGCAGAAATCAATACAACATGGTAAAGCAATTATCCTCCAATTTATAAATTTTTTAAAATAAAAATAAAGAAAAAATAAATAAAGAACCTCTAGATACCAATGGAAATATGGAGATAAATACACTCCTGTCTGAGAATTGTTAATAAAATTAAGTGAGTGAATATACACACACAGGGACAGACAGTCCTGCCACAGAGAATGGGAGTCAGTCCCATTATGGTGTCAGCCATTATGGCATCAGCATGGTCATAAAGCTCTGGCTTAAGAGGCAGGCAAACTGGGTTTCAATTTAGTTCAGCTACTGACAAGGTAAATCACCCTAGGCATGTAGCTAAACTTCTCCAAGCCTCAGTTTCCTCATCTGTAAAATGGGGAGATAATCTCACTTGCTTCACAGAGTGGGAATGAGAGTTCAGTGCGATCATTCAAGGAAGGGAGGAACTCACTCTGGCTCACAGAGAGACTCAGTTCTGACTCGGGGCATGGAGAAAGTAGCTCTTCCCAGTCCCCACTTCCCAGAGGCGATAACACTGCCTCTGAGAGGGCGAGAGCTGCCCAAGATCAAGTGCAGACCCAGGACAACAGACAGGGCCCCAGTAGCTGTAGTGGATGAAGAGACTTCTTTGCATGTGCAAGTGGAGAAGAAGGTGACTCAGGGCAGAGCCAGGCTTTCAGGGGCAGAGAGCGGCGTAGTGGGGCAGACAGTGGTGAGGTTCGGAGAGCATACCTGGAAGAGCTCCAGGTCATCAGGGCTGTGCTCGCTGGGGTCAGTTTCGGAGCTCTCTGGGCACCACTGCAGCTCCTCAAAGCAGGTGGCTGAGTCAAAGTCGTTGGCATCCAGCTGGGAGAGGTCGAGCTCGGGGAGGTCAGCGCAGAGTTGTTCCTCCCCAGATCCCCCACTCTGAGGAGACAGAAAGGAGTGGGTCAGAGCTGAGCCTGGCTAGACCCAAGAAGGGACCCTCCTACTTAGGATGCTGCCAGTCTGAACCCTTGGCTACCTTTGTCTAGGGCCTGATTTTGCCAAGTGACCAAGAAATGGAAAGATCTACCTCATCCTCTTGCAACTGTTGAACTTACCAGGAAGTAGGTCAGGCTGTAGCATTACAAATGCCCCTGCCTGCTGTATCTTCCCTTCTCCTCCACACTCCTATATACCCCTGAAAGCCCTCCCCACATTGGACCTCTTTTCTCTTCCCAGAAATGTTTGGTTGAAAACCTGATTAACCTGTAAATAGAGATCTACTCGGGGAAGGCAATGGCACCCCACCCCAGTACTCTTGCCTGGAAAATCCAATGGACGCAGTAGCCTGGTGGGCTGCAGTCCATGGGGTCGCTAACAGTCAGACAGACTGAGCGACTTCACTTTCACTTTTCTCTTTCATGCATTGGAGAAGGAAATGGCAACCCACTCCAGTATTCTTGCCTGGAGAATCCCAGGGATGGGGGAGCCTGGTGGGCTGCCATCTATGGGGTCACACAGAGTTGGACACGACTGAAGTGACTTAGCAGCAGTAGCAGAGATCTACTCCTTTCTATAACTGTTCCCATTTGAAAGGGGATTTCTAGAAGGCAACAACCCTTCTATATGAATAATGCAACAGCAAAAAGCAAGAACTGACATCATTGAGTGATTGCTGCATTCTAGAAAAACACTCACCCAGGTTCCCAGAAATAATTGTCATGTCTAAAAGGGTAGAAGATCACCCATCAGCAGACAACAGGTAAGTACAACTATAACCATCTATATCATGGAATATTGCAGTGCTGTTGAAAAGAATGAGGGCATTATGTATGTTATCATATCATACATACCTATCATGTTAAATCTAAACTGCAGAACATCGGCAGGTAGAATACTATCCCACATGTGTAAAAAGAATGAGACTCAAGCCACACACTGTTCATGATAACATATATGAGAATACAGTGCCAATACATAGGAGGTCTAGAAGGCCATGAGGGGTGGGTAGGGTGGAGGAGAGTCAGGAAGGACCCAGTGACAGCTCTGACTAACCCGGAGCTTCCAGAGTGTGGTCCCAGGACAGCAGGGGCAGCTCCACCTGGGAACCTGAAGGAAACAGTGCAGACTCTCAGCCTAACCCAGACGACAGACTCAGAAAGCCATCACTTTCTCACTCTGGTCTCCCAGGTTTAACAGTTACCAAGGGACTTCCCTGGGGATCCAGTGGGTAAGACTCCAAGCTTCCAATGCAAGGAATTAAGATTCTGCATGCCACTGGGAGCAACCAAGAAATTTAAAAATTAAATTTAAAAAAAGTTACCAATAGAAGGGTGCCTTGCAGATTCAGAAACAGCCTGAGTTGGGGGAGGCTGACACAGAAACAGGATACCATAGACACTGGGGTCCAGCGTCTATGAATCACAATCCCCATGCACCAGCTGTGATACCTTGGGCAAGTCCCTTCACCTCTCTGAAGCTCAACTATCTTATCTGTAAAATGGGACAATAACACCTGCCTCATACAGTTAATATTAAATGAGGCAATGCTATAACTTGGCTTGGTAAGTGCTCAATAGATGGCAGCAGACAGGAATGGTGACAAATTTTTAAAAATAATTTAAAACAGCAGAGTTTCATGGCAGGCAGAGATGGAAGGAACTTCCTTCGAGAACAGAAAGAGGCCTGCGTGACACTGAAGAGAAATAGGTTTTATCCAGGCCTTTTCCTTAATTGTTACCACTTACTAGGCCTCATAAATTATGAATAAATGTATATTATTAGCTCAACTTGACACAAGAAAAAGGCTTTTATCTGAATTTGGGTCAAATGTCTTAATTGGCATTTTGCAAGAATCCTGTACACCCAGGCAGCAGCAAGTCTGGTTCTCACAAGCAGCCAGTCCCTGCTTTCAGGCCAGGTAGCACATGCCCAAAGAATGCAACTCCAGGGACACTCCCAACCATGCCTGCCCTCTATCTGCCCGGTCTTCCTCCAAGCCACATGTGTTCAGCACTCACGGGAACTAAGCCCTGTGTCACTCGGTGAGGATTCTCAGCCGCCCCCTGGGGCTGCCTCCTCCTCCCCTACTGACTGGCTCATGGGGGTAGAGTGGTCTTGCCTGTTCTAAACAGACGTTTGGTTTGTTTCCAGTTTTTGGCTGTGATGAACAAGCCTACAGTACTTGCATACAAGTCTTTGCATGATAAAGACTCACACATCATACGATTTTCTCTCTCATGGGTGAATATCTAGGAGTGGAACTGCTTGCTCATATGGTGAGTGTCTGGGCCTGCGTGCTCACTTGTGTGTGACTCTTTGCAACCGTATGGACTACAGCCCGCCAGGCTCCTCATCCATGGAATTCTCCAGGCAAGAGTACTGGAGTGGAGTGCTATTCCCTTCTCCAAAGCATCGGTGAACCTTGATAAAAACTACCTGAAAAACTGCTTTCCAATGTGAATGTGCCACTGCACACTCCCGTAGGCTGTATGGAAGTTCCTATTGTTCCAGGCCCTCACTGGCACTTGATTTTGTCAGTATTTAAATGAGCCATGCATGATAGCGGGGCCTGCAAGCATTATATTAAATGCTACTATGAGACAGGCCCTGTGATGTTTAAGACTCTGCGTTCCTTTATGATTTGCCATCTCAGTGGGAAAAGAAAACACATACATATTTCATTACAGATTGTGTTAGTGCCACAGTGGAAACGAACCAGGTGCACGGATGGAGGACAAGAGAGGGAGGGGAATCTACTTAGATGGGGTTGACCAAAGGCTTCCTGGAGAAGCCAACGTCTGGTTTGAGAACATGAAGGAGGAGCCAGGCAGTTGAAGATGTGGAGAAGGTTTCAGGCAGAGATCCAGGTGGGGACCAAGCCTAGAGCGTCAGGCACTGCCCACAGGCCAGTGAGGCTGCAGCCCAGCCCTGGAGTAGGGGGAGGGAAAGGATGCCTTCAGAGAGGCAGAGGAGGCCAGCTCAGGTAGGAACTGGATGGATTGGGGTCTTATGCCAAGTGTGATGAGGGTGGAGGCACTAGTGGTAAAGAACCCGCCTGCCAATGCAGGTGACATGAGAGATGCGGGGGTTCAATTCCAGGGTTGGGAAGACATCCTGGAGGAGGGCATGGCAACCCACTCCAGTATTCTTGCCTGG
The DNA here is from genome assembly GCA_006410675.1 of Oreotragus oreotragus. Lineage (NCBI taxonomy): Eukaryota > Metazoa > Chordata > Mammalia > Artiodactyla > Bovidae > Oreotragus > Oreotragus oreotragus. Next base: position 466,452 of record SJYX01021581.1, read on the forward strand.
AGAATCCCCATGGACAGAGGAGCCTGGGGGGCTAAGGTCCATAGGGTTGCCAAGAGTCGGACACGACTGAGGCGACTTAGCACACAAGCAGGCACGTGGTGGGGGTGGGGCCAGNAGGGCATGGCAACCCACTCCAGTATTCTTGCCTGGAGAATCCCCATGGACAGAGGAGCCTGGGGGGCTAAGGTCCATAGGGTTGCCAAGAGTCGGACACGACTGAGGCGACTTAGCACACAAGCAGGCACGTGGTGGGGGTGGGGCCAGTGTAGAAGCAAGCGGATGGGCTAGGCTGACTAGCATGCAGGAGAGACTCAGGCGGGAGGGCTGGGAGGACCGAGGACCCTCACTGAGCGCCTGTGGAGCAGGAGGAAAGGCCAAAAGCAGAGACACAAAGATGCTGGGCAACTGGCAGCTCGCTGGCCAGCAAAGCCCCCACCTGTAAGCTCTCTGGGGAGCTCTTTCTTTATATATTCCAGAGTCAGCCCATCCTAGTAACTCAAAGCAGCCACCTCTGTAAGACTTGCCTCTTGAATCTTATAAACAACTTTTAAATCAGAGTTCCAGAATTCCAGATCAGCAAGGAACCAGCTGCCCCAAGAGGTTGTCCATGCAGGTCTTTGTGGACAATTCAGGAGACCCCTTCCAGAACCAGATATGGTATTTGTGCACAACGCATGTGTGTGCAAGTCATTCAGACTGAACCTCGGAACCTCTTACCCTGTCGTAGACACAGCTAAGAACTTCTGACTCGCCTTCACTTGGCACATATGGAAACTGAGGTCCCAGGAGGATACTAGATTAGCTCAGGGCCATCCAATGCGTATCCTTCCTACGAAAGCCATGCCACTGCCTTTACAGCATACCATCAGGTGGCCATAACCACTGCACTTATTGATTTACAGAGCAGCTCGACACACCCAAAGTGTACCTAGGACATAAAATAAAGAAATCTCAGCTTCGCGGCCTTGTCGATTAGGGCTGAGGCCACTCTCTGGCTAAAAACCATTAAGCGTTGCATTAACAGTGATCTCTCTGGCCCTCTCCATATTTAGAGAGGCTTTTGGAGGGGTGCCTCAGGTGACCTAAAGGGCCTCTAAAGCAGCCGGCTCCTGTAGGCCCCACTCCCAGAATGGTGGGGGCAGGGGTGTCAGAGCACAGGCTAGGCCACTATGACTGAGCGCTTTCTACACACCGTGGGTCAGGCCAAGTGCTTCATCTGCATTCTCTCACTGGATTCCTCTAACAACACTGCAGGGCAGGTGTCACTAACCCCTTGTTACCACTAACCAGGAAACTCGGAGATCCCGTCACCTGTATTTGTCTGCCGGGGCTGCCGTAAGAGAGCACCACAAACTGCGTGGCTCAAACAACAGAAATATTTTGCCTCCACGTTCTGGAGGCCGGAAGCCTGAGATCAACATGCTGGCAGGGGTGGTGCCTTCCGAGGCCTCTCTTGTTGGCGAGTGGATGGCGTCTTCTCCCTGTGTCTCTCTTCCCATCATCTTCCTCCTACACATGCCAGGCTCTGTGTCCAAATTTCCCTAGATTGGGCCCACCCTGATGACCTCATTTTAACTCGAGGACCTCTGTACTAGAGACCCTATCTCCTGATAAGGTCACATTTTGAGGTAATGGGGATTAGGAGGCCAACATATCTTCGAATGGAAGATGCAGTTCAACCCTTAGCACCCAGGGTCCCAGAAACGTAAAGCTGAGATTCCAACCCTGGGTCTCCTGGCTCCCTACACAGCCTGTGCCATTGTCTGACATCCTGCTTCTGAAGGTGAGAAGGAACTTTTAAAACCATTTCCTCCCATTTATGGACCTTCCTGGTGGCACAGTGGTAAAGAATCCTCCTACCGACGCAGAAGCCACAGGAGACGCAGGTTCGATCCCTGGCTCGGGAAGATCCCCTGGAGGAAATGGCAATCCACTCCAGTTCTCTTGCCTGGAGAATCCCGTGGACAGAGGAGTCTGGCAGGCTACAGTCCTTAGGGTTGCAAAGAGTCGGACAGGACTTAGCAGCTAAGCACACATGCACACATTCCCATTCATGGATGGGGAGACAGAGCTTTGGGAAAAGTCTGAGAAAGCCCTGAGTCACAGGGTGAGTTTGCAGCTGAGCAGGGACAGGCCTGGGGCCGCACATGCTGAGTTGTGTGCTGGCCCCAGGCACACAGCCCGCTGTGGTCCCCCGCCGCAAGCCCGCCTACACCAATGCGGCAGGAACACCTCTGGCTGTCGCATCATCTGCGCCCATTCCTCCAGCAACATCACACCCCGTATCTAAGCAGGCTGTGGCTGCCTGGGAGATAAACACCCCTGGCAATGGATTAATGGTGCTTCGTCCAGGTTCACAAAAGTGCCTTCATTGGAAGCTTGTGCATCTTGTCGGAAATCGATTCCTTGTTTAAGAAAGAATGCCTCTGCAGGAAAAATTGGTGGCTCCACTTTCCAGACAACAATCAGCAAATCGCCTAGCTTAGCGCACCTGGCCCAGAGCACATTCTCAGAGTTAAACCTGGTGGAAGGAAGAGGGAGCGGGGAGGGGCAGCTGCCCTGACAGAACCTGGGTGCTGGGCCTGCCTGCAGTCACTATGCATCCTTCAATGGGTTGCCTCCTCTCTTGGGTTCTCACTGTCCCCTCTGGAAAAGAGAATATCAAACACACAGACCCTGTGGACCCATCGTGCTCAAGCGGTTGATACAATTTTGTACTTATCTAGTTTCTGTGATCCACATAGACTTTGAGATGAAGGCAGAATAAATAAATGAAATTTATGGAGGGGAAAACAAAGGTACAAGGAAGGTCTGTATTAACATGGAAAGAGGCCCAGACAAGAAGGACAAAGGGCTAAGCCTGGCTTGGTTACTAACACTCATCCTTTGAGGTCAGGACCTAAATTTTGTAGCCTCAGTTTCTATCAACAATATGGGGATAATAAAAGAATTCCACTTCACAATGTCCTTACAAAGATAAAACAACACAGGTCAGACTCAGGTCTGCCATGTGTCAGATACCCAGTGAAAGGTGGTCACAGATATAGCACTTACAGTTGACATTCAAGTGACATTCACAGCTATAACCTCATCGATACCTTCCCAAGAGGCAGGAAGGTAGGCAGTGGTCAACGTTCCCACTGCACTGATGGGGAGAGCTGGGCCTCTCAGAGGGTCAATGCTTCAGGAACTTGTCTCCTGACCCCATCCCCTCAGTCCTAAACCTGCTGACGCCCTCAACCCTATGTTCCTTCAGCCTGCACCAGCCCCCACTCCAGTGTACCACGGCTCATGGTTTCCCTTGGAGGATGGTCTTGCTCTAACAGACAGGCCACGCTGGCTCTCTCTGGGCCTCACACACTTCTTGACCACCATCCTGGATGCCCTAAGCACTGCCCTGCTGCCCACTTGGAGCCTCCTTCACTGACAAAGTTGTATTTGATGGTCTCAGGCAAGTGTTCCCTTTTAAATGATTGGGCATGAGATCTATTAGGGGTGCAGGTATCTAGCACTGGGCTCACCTTTCCTGCCTCCTAACCATGGCAGGCACCACTAATCAAACATGGCTCTACTTCCCAAGGAGCCCTAAGCATTTGCAACGAGGAGCCTTCATGGCCACCGTTAACCCATTAGACCCAACCCAGAAAGCAACCTATGAGCCTGCGCCTCTATTTGCCTTCTAGGAAAGGAGGGAAGTAAGTATCCATGAAGTCCCCACAGAGTCATTTCACTTAAAGATGTTTTCCTCTTTCTCCTGCCACCTCTGCTATTTGGCTGGCCTCCCACCCATTCCCCTTCCTAATGTGGCAGCCCACTGATCTTCCTTGGGGACATCATCCCTCCTCCCAACCCAGTCGGTCCAGGTGAGTACAGTCTGGCCAATTTAAAGGGTTTCATCCAGTGATGGTGGCAACTGGTTCACAGCAGTGGTTCAGGGTGACTACCAGGAACGTGTTGGAGCATTTGGACAAGGGTGCCCAGCTGCTTGAATGCAATTCTGGAGACACTGAGAGACATTTTTGCTTCTGCCTGAGAATGAGGCCAGCACAGGGAATGCAGAGTCAAGAAGCAAAGAGAGATGTATTCCTGAGAAAACAATGTAAACACTTGGATCCAGCTGTACCTGAAGCCAGTCTAGTCCCTGTTTTTCACAAATATGTGAGTAAATAAGTTCCCTCTCCAGATTAGGTGCCAGCTGGAGTTTATCATCTATCAATGAAAAAGTTATAATTGATTCATCTCTCTTACAATCAAAAGAAAAAAAAATCTAATCTTCCCACTGTTTTCCAAATTAGTACAAAACTCCTAAAGATGCTTCCAGGAGACTAGTAGGAAAAGTAATTGATTTTTAGACCACAAAGAAATACTACCAGCCTCCTCTGAAATAAGACTCAGGAGTCACAGACACAAAATTAAGCTCCAGGAAGAATAAGTAGAAAACGCAGGAGCTCTGAGCCAGGCTAAAAGACAAAAATATTCTGAGCTTAAAGATAAATCAGACCACTGAAAGGATCTTTTACCTAGACACTCAAGGCTAAGTGTCTCAAAACATCTCGGAGGCCTTTCCACGCAAAAGCGTCAGTCCCAGGCCTGCCAAGGCCTACCAGTGATGTTCAGCCCTTTTCAACCAGGTCCCAACCCCCAGCCACACAGCTGCCCACTCAGGGCTTAGTGTAAGGTGATTTGAAGGAAGATCACCAGATCTGGTGGGAGTGGGTCCTCCAACCCAGAAAGCAAAACAGGTCCAGGGCTCAGAACTGGGCTATAAGGTCAGGCCAGACTCAGACAACCAGAGAGGATGACAAGTTAGTTACCAGTGACCTTGAGGAAGCAGCTCTGATTGGTAGACAGGTGGACAGGATGGAGGAGGTGGGGTCCCTGATATTTCGAAGGGCCAATCCTCCCTTAGGATGTGAGGGAGCAGTCAGCTTGGAGCTCCTCAAAGTTTTCATCATTTTGGGCAGTTTTCTGTTACTTGCCATCAAACCTAATCCTAATCAGGCCTCGTCAGGCCTCTGGTACAACAGACGCTTCCCTAAGCAACAGGCCAGGTTAATCCACACTCTTCATCCCCTCCTGTAACAACACACATTACTAAGGCCCACGGTGCCCCAGTGTCTCAGAGACAGGTCATCTACACACCTGCCTCCAGTGGCTGGGCTGTTTGTTCAATGTCACTTGTGTTTTCTCCCAAACACAGCTATAATTACAGACTTTTTTGTTTTCGCTGTGCCATGGGGCATGCGGGACCCTAGTTCCCAGACCAGGGATCAAACCTGTGCCCTCTGCAGTGAAAGTGTAGAGTCCTAACCACTGGACCACCAGGGGATTCCAGTCACTGCAAATTTTATTATTTTTTAAAATATTTGTCTATTTGGCCACACTGCATACCTTGCAATTCCCCAACTGGGGGAGTCAAACTCAGGCCCACAGCAGTGGAAATTTGCAGTCCTGATCACTGGACCACCAAGGAATTCTGATAATTACAAACTTTAATAAAATGGTTCATCAAGAGAAAATATGAGGATAAGAGAAGAGACTGCAATGGAAACTAAGTTGAAGGCTATGGAAGGAATCAATAAAAGTTAAGCTGTTTTTGTGGGTGTTTTTTTTTTTTCCCCTTAAACACACACACACACACACACACACACACACAAACCCTGCTGTCAAATTATGTGTAGGTGAATTAATAGTAGAAGATTAGGAAGACATTGGCAAGAATCTGAAGAACTCTGCACTTAGATTGCTTGACGGGAGTCTAAATTCTTAATCCAGTTGAGTGCATCCCCAGTCTGGAAATAGGAGCCCTGGCAGTGTGGGTGTGGACTAGGCAGGAGAGAGCTTGGGATTTCAGTGCCAGCAGCACCAGCAGTCCCAGAGCAAAGACTGGCAATAATGAATGCGCATGCCATATGGCTTCATTAAACAACCACAGTAGGCATTAGGTTTTATGGTTTTGTGCTTCCACTGACTTTGTCTGAGGAATTTCCCTCTCTGGCTCTCCACCTACCCCTCCAACATCCAGCTGTAGTTCCCACTCTTTATTAGATAAGGCGACTATTACACATGGATTGCAGCCTCCATAGCACAGAAAATTAATCCCTACAATGGATTCCCAGATCTGGGGCTTTAGGCACTGGAGGAGCCTAGGGAAACACTTCCAGAGACAGAAGACTCTTATTTTGCAGATAGGGACACTTGAGGCAGAAAGTCTCCTGGGACAGGTATTATCTTAGTCATATCCTTTCTTCCTCCTTATTGCCTTCCAGCAGCCCCTTTGCCAACTGAGATCCCTAAGATCTCTGAGAGCTGTGCCTGAGCGAGGTGACCTGGGGTGGAGCAGCTCCTGGATGTCCTGGCAGGTGGCTGGCACCAAGGTCTTAGGGGATGCCATCAGTGCCCCACCACCCATTCTGGCACCTGCCAGCTGGCCCAGGCTGCCCCTGGCTTGGAAAGGTGGTGTTTTGTTGATTTGAAAAGCGTAAAGTGTGCTCTGTGACATGAGCGGACGAGTGAGTGAGGCTGTTCCGGGGCAGTGCCATTCACACACTGTGTTCCCCTACAATTGCTATCAATTTTCTGCACTTGAATTCAAGGGCCTCTTGAACTCAAAGGAGAGCAGCAGGAAAAGCGCTTTGTAAACTGCGAAGTGAGCGCAGGTATCCACCTGTCGTTAAGACTGCTTGAAGCGGAGCAGGCCCTGGCTGATCACCTGCTAGCTGCAGGGCGTCCCCTAGCCTCTTTCCATCTCCAGGGACCGGCCTGCAGCACAGAACGGTTGTGTACCTTGAGTTTCCACCCTGGGGCCTCTGTGCCGGCAGCTCCCTCGGCCTGGGAAGCCTTCTCTTGCTTTCATCTGCGCACAGCTGGTCCTTTCTTATCAGCCCCAGCCCAGATTAAGTGTCCCTCTGAGACGAGCCTTGCTGACCACTGTATCCTGAAGTGGCTGCCAACCTCTCTCCCATCACTTTCTCCAGGTTCCTCAATTAGCACTTCTCTCTCTCTGATGTCCCCCCACCACCTTTGCCGGTATTTTTTTTTAATTGTAGTAAAATATACATAATACAAAACTTTACATTTTAACCATTTTTAACTGGGCAATGGGGTGGCATTAAGTATATTCACACTGTTGTGTAACCACCAGCAGCACCCCTCTCTAGAATTCTTCCCCATTTTTCATGTAGCTACTTGTATATGTCACCTCCCCGAGACAGGAGTTCCATCCGAGCAGAAGCTTGTCCCCCGCTGTTTCCCCAGCACCTAGCAGAATGCCTAGAATGTAGTGGCTGCTCAGTAAACAAAGTGACAGACACGTGGAAGTGCCCTGTAAACTGTAAAGGGTGGTGAACAAGAGCAAGAGAATGTATCCTGGACATTTTCCCATTAAGTCTCGAGACGAGGCCTAACTGCCCAGCAGCCTCCCTTACCCGATGATGATTTTTGTCCTACTCTGTGAGGGCAAAAGCGCCAGGAGCGCCTTTTCTTCCCTGGCTCCAGGCCCCTTTGAGAGGTCAAAAATGAAGATATACGATCACATAAGCCACCTGACATTGACACTCACCATTTCAACACAGCAGCTCTACCCAGAGCAACATGTTATCAGTCACCGAAGGGCAGGCACAAAAATAGATGGCAAGGATCGAATGCCACCCTCAGCAGTGGCTGCAAGGCCCTGGCATATGAGGACTTGAAGCCTGGGGACCTGGGAGGGAGGGGGGTCCTCTGTCATAGTAGGGCACAGACACTGGAAGGTGGAATCAGGGCTGGGATTAGCTTGAGGTGCGGGAGGTACCAACCTCAGGCACCAAACATCCAGCAATTGAGACAGATCATATTTAATCTAATATTGTGAAAGCAATCAAAACTAATGCCCGCCCCCCATCCAGGATGAGCAAAATATCAAGACTCTAAATAAAAACAAGGTCAGTGGTACTGACTTTTCCTTTTGCTTCAGACTATTTCGCTCTGCATGGCAGTCTTCCTACCTTTAAAGGTGTGGTATTATTATATTCAAAATGCATATTTTGGCATTGACTATTAACAAATTAACTAACACATTAACTATTGCAACATATTTAAAGTGTTGCATTAAAATATAACTTATCTTGATTACTGAACTTTCTGTCATCTCAACTTTTGTGCCTGAGCCACGTGTCTCCTTTGCCTCACTGTGCTGCTGCTGCTAAGTCGCTTCAGTCGTGTCTGACTCTGTGCGACCCCATAGACGGCAGCCCACCAAGGCGAAGGTCTCCGGTGCGGCGAAACAGACCTGTTGGTCTCGGAGACTCTCCAGAAGAGGAAGGGGCCAGAAAATGAAAATATTAATTCAAAAAGACATGGGCACCCCTGTGTTCATTGCATTATTATTTATATTAGCTAAGATATGGAAACACCTAAGTGCCATTAACAGATGAATGAATAAAGAAGATGTGGTTACAGTAGAATATTACTCAGCCATAAAAAGAATGAAATCCTGCCATTTCTGCCAACATGGATGGACCTAGAGGGCACTATGCTAAATGAAATAAATCAGACAAAGACAAATACTCCATGATCTCACATATATGTAGAATCTAGAAAAAAAACCAAACAGCTATATTTAACAAAACATAAGTAGAGTGATAGATACAGAGAACAAACAGGTGATTGCCAAATGGGAATGAATTAGAGGGAGGAGAGAAATAGATGAGGGATATTAAGAGATAAAGACTTCCAGGTGCACAGAAGTGTGTGAGTCATGGGTATGAAATGTACAGTGTGGGGAATAGAGCCAATAACTATATAATATCTTCATATGGTGAGATATTTTTAATTAGACATCGTGGTTATAATTTGATAGGAATATGAAATCTCCTTGCTGTGTAACTGGAACAGTGTTGTAGGTCAATGTACTTTAAAACAAACAAACAAACATACTCTTAGAAAAAGAGATCAAATTTGTGGTTACCAGAGATTGAGGAGGGTGGAGGGAGGAGGAATTAAATGAAGGCAGTGCAAAGGTACAGACCTGCAATTATAAGATGAATAAGTACTAGGGATATAATGTACAACATGACAAATATAATTAATGCTGCTTTATGTCATTTTTGAAAGTTATTGAGAGTAAATCCTAAGAGATCTCATCCCAAGGGAAAAAAAATGTATGTATTTTTCTATTTCTTTAATTTGGTATCTGTATGAGATAGATGTCAGGGAAGGCAATGGCACCCCACCCCAGTACTCTTGCCTGGAAAATCCAATGGACGGAGGAGCCTGGTGGGCTGCAGTCCATGGGGTCGCTAACAGTCAGACAGACTGAGCGACTTCACTTTCACTTTTCTCTTTCATGCATTGGAGAAGGAAATGGCAACCCACTCCAGTATTCTTGCCTGGAGAATCCCAGGGATCGGGGAGCCTGGTGGGCTGCCGTCTATGGGGTCACACAGAGTCGGACACGCCTGAAGTGACTTAGCAGCAACAGCAGCATGAGATAGATGTGAACTAAACTTACTGCAGTAATCATTTCATGATATATATAAATCAAATCATTATACTGTACACCTTGAACTTATATAGTGCTGTATGTCAATTATATCTTAGTAAAACTTGAAGAAAAAAATTAAGGTGAAATAAATATTTTCTTTAGTAAAAAAAGAAAAGCCAAGATAACTTGTTGTTAGCAGGCCTGTTATTATTTTTTTAAATATAAATTTATTTATTTTAATGAAGGCTAATTACTTTACAATAATGTATTGGTTTTGCCATATATCAACATGAATCTGCCACAGGTGTACATGTGTTCCCAATCCTGATCCCCCCCTCCCACGTCCCTCCCCATATCATCCCTCTGGGTCATCCCAGTGCACCAGCCCCAAGTATCCTGTATCCTGAATCGAACCTGGACTGGTGATTCATTTCTTATATGATATTATACATGTTTCAATGGCATTCTCCCAAATCATCCCACCCTCTCCCTCTCCCACAGCCGTCTATGGGGTCACACAGAGTCGGACACGACTGAAGTGACTTAGCAGCAGCAGCAGCAGCAACAAACTTGCCTGATTCATAAAGAAAGGAGTGAAGTTTGCTAAATGAATAGGTTTTGCTTAAGAAAAGAGATTAGAGCAGACTCATGGTTCTCCCAGCAAGCAGGACCTCCTCTCCGATTCTGATTCCTTTATTGGATGCAAAGGAAGGCAGAGGGCTACAGTGAGCCCTGGGAAAGCCCCCACTCCTTGCAGCTGAAAAGGACAGCCCCTCAACTCCCTGATCGCACTGCAGGATCGCTGTCCTTCACCATCACATTTTCTGGGGTTCCCTCACAATCAGAATACGCTCAAGAGCAGGGGAGGAGGGACCGGCACGTGTCAGCTATCCTCAGGTATGAGAAGGATGAAGAAACGCCTGGAAATGGATAGCGGTGCTGTCTGTATAAAATCGTGAATGTACTTAATGCCACTGAATTGTACACTTAAAAATGGCCAATATTATCTTATGCATATTTTACCACAATAAAATTAAAATTAGTGCTAAAAGTCCCAGAGACCTAAAATAAAGTGCCTGGCCCACTCCTTCTGGAGGAGTTCTCTGGAGTCCTACGGTGTCCACGTTCTTTGCTTCTATTTATGTGCTCCTTGCTGTGGCTGGCAGGAGACCCGGGGGGAGCTGGGCCAGAGCTCAGCTGAGAAGCCCTTCTGCCTGTTCACACTGTTATAAATAACCCAGAAAGAGGCAGAAAGAGGGGTCTGGCATGAGAGTGAAGGTCAGGCAGCCCCTTCGTGGCATTTGAGGAAATGTCACGCCCTTCGGGCCAGCAAGGTGCTGGCACACATCTCCAGCCTCCACGCTGCCCAGGGCTGACTGTGGCCATGCTGTCGTGCCAGGGAGCATCACTCCCACTCTGGAAGGGCAGCCCCAAGGTGGCCGGCTCCCGGAGGTTCAAGCAGAGAGGAGACTGTGGGGTGAGTTGGAGGAGCAGAGAATAGCTGAGGGTCCCCCAGCCCAACGGGCACGGGGTGAAGTCAACTTCCCAAGAACTCAGGCCAGGGCTCAGCCACCAACACAGCAGCCTCAGCTTGTCAGCCAATACACACAGCCCGCAGAGGGAGAGATGACTCAGCAACGCGCAGCCCACAACTGCCCCTGCTGGGGCTGCTGCACAGCGTGGGAGCCGGGAAGGGCCTCACAGCCCATCTGGTCCTGCGGTTCCCACGCTGGGCTCCCTGGGGAAGCCCCTGCGTGCTCTCCACCCCCGCAGCCCGCCAGCGCCCTGGGCTTGGAAGTGGGAGGGACGATGAGGGAGCTAATTAATTAGGTTTTCCATTTTTATTAACTAAAAACTACACAGTGGCAATGCATCATACTCCTATTTAACCTGAGTGAATTCAACATTATGAGCTTGCCAAAAACCAAATACACAGGAAGCCAAATTTCTGTTTCTTTCTTCCATGTTAGAAATACGACGACATTATGTTTTGCACATGAATTGTATACCTCCCCAGACCCACACACTCATACCTATTATTCGCATATGCTATTTTGTCGGCAATTTAAAAGCTTTACTGGGTTCATTTGAAATTTCAGACTAAGAAGCCACTTTCCAAGTAGGTGGTATCTACCACCCGCAAAGTGGGTATTTCCACGTGGTACAGATGAAGCAGCTAAGACTCAGGGAGGTAACATGACTTTGCAAAGCAGAATGTAAATGTTGGAGAGTTGTTATGGGCTCAGGAAGCCCAGGTAAGAAGCTGCTGTATAGACCACAGAAGATATCACTGAAGCTGGGGCTCGCCCACCATCCCCAGGGAGCTGGAGGCACAGCCGAGATTAGGGGCCGTTGCTCACCCTCCTGCATTTGTACAAGCCTTCCCCGACTTGTCACCGCCCTTGACAAAAACCCAAAGTCCTCACCAGCCTATGAGGCCTAGCACAGCCTGGGTCTGCCTCCTCTCGCACCAATTCCTGGGCCCTCTCGCCCTTCTCATGCTGAGGACACAGAGGCCTTCTCCTTCTTCTCCTGGAGTGAAACTCTCTCAGCTTGGGCTCTCCACCTGTGACACATCTGTCCTGCCTGGTCCCAGGTTACTTATCCAGCATTGGGTCTCAGTGAGAGGCCTTCCCCAACCCCTAACCCGCTATGGATCATGTCCCCCTGCATTATGCACAGCATAAACCCCAGGGACTGTCCCCTCCAGAATACCAGCCGCAAGAGAGCAGAGGTCCAGGCTTGTCCTCTGTCGAATCCCAGTGCCTGGGACAGTGTCAGGCACAGAGTAGGTGCTCACTAGCTCTTTGTGGGATGGGTGGAGGTAGGCCTGGGGAGCAGAGCTCCAGTTTCCCAGGTCAGTTCAGGCAGCTCTGCTTCACGATGCTGTGAGTCCTGCAAGGCCTCCCTCTCATGCACCCTCCTTTCCTGGTGGTGGGGGGGAGGGGGTGTCCTTCTCCATCTATTTATTCCCTTAAGGAAATACATTTCACAGAGATCAGATGATGAGAAACCCAGACCCATGGCTCCCAGATAAAGCTGGTGGGAAACAGACTCTCTGGCCCCAGCAGGCCCTCCCTGGTCATGTGGCCAGCAAGGGCCCACTTACTGTCCCCCAAACCCAAGGCACTGGCTCTCTCCAGCCACAGGTGAGCCTGTCTCACGTGGAAGTGTGTTCACTGGGTGTGTAAAGTGAACTTTTGTCAACTAAATCGTACCTTTCCATTCCCTTCTTCTTAAGTAACAAGAAGGTGGTCCACAGGGTAATATCACCACTTGTTTCCCAACCAGAGGCAGGGCCCTCACAGTGGAATAACAGGCACCAGAACTAGGAAAGAGGCACCATCTGACAATGCCTGGTTACCACCCAGCCTGCAGGGAAACAGGCTGAAGGGGGGATTCTCCAAGACAGAACAGTGAGGTCTTTCAGGGAGTGAAGTGAATGGGAGCCCACTTCTCTGACCCACCGGGCTCCTCCCACCCCGCCAGGATTAGGGGTCTCGGGGCTCATAAAAATCCCTTATGAGACATTCTCCCATCTGACCCTTACAATAGGGCAGAGGTTAGACCATTTTTTCTGATGGGGAAGCTGAGGTTCAGAGAGGGGAAGTAACTTGCCTAAAGTCATGTAGCAAGTTAAAGAGAGGAACAGGGCTAGAACTCCCAGACCTCTGACTCAGTTGAAGCAAAAATATCACTGATTAGGAGCAGCAATCTTGAACTCTCTGCTCGAGTGGCAAAGGACCCTGGACAAGTCCCTCCACTTCGCTGAGCCTCAGTTTCCCTATACTCCAAAACTGGTTAGGCTTGGAGACCATGGTCAGTCAGCTGGGCTTTGGGACATGCAGCATCAGCCTATGATGTCCTGGGCATAGTAGGAAAGCCTTAGCTGCCCCACTGGCAATTCCCAACAAGGGGGAGAGGTGGAGGAGATGGAGGTGACGACCACTGCAGGAGGCATCACATGGGGTGTGTCTGCAGTGGCGAGGTGAGAGGGCACGTGCAAGATCTGCTAGCTCCTCACTCTGCTACTCAAAGGGCAGTCACGGACCAGCAGCATTGCCCAGGCCTGGAGGTTGTTCAATTCTGCAGAATCTCATGCTGAAGCCTAACACCTCCTGAATCAAAACCTGCATTTTAATAAGATCCCTAGGTTGATTCATAGGCACATTAAAGTGTGGGAAACAAAAAAGTTTTAAATCGGAAGACCAATTGTAACATGTGACCTTCAGTTCAGCACCTAAATCCTCCGAGCCCCAGCGTCTGCATCTGTGGAGTAGAGATAGCAATGTGTACACCTCAGGGGACTGCTCTGAGCGTTATGTTAGATCACGCATGCCAACAGTCTAGCCCAGTGCCCAGCAGGCAACAGCTGCACACACTGCTCGTTCCTTTCCTTCCTGAAAGGCCAGAAGGAAGAAAGCCTCTGCTTCCATTCCAAGTCCTGCCTGCAACATCTGGGAGGCGAGGAAAAGACCCCCGTGGGGCAGCAACAGATGGGGACAGGGTGGGAGCAAAGGGAGAAAGGAGGGGGGCAGAGGAAATGAAGAAGCAAAATAAAACGAGCAGCAGAGACCATCTGAATCCCCAAGAGGAAGGCGACATGCGAAACCCAGAGACACAGCCATCTCAGCTCACGTCAGAGGAGAAAAGGCTGAGGATGGGGCGCAAGGGCCACGGGGCTGTGTCCTCTCAGGTCACACACGGCCCCTCCAGCCCAGCTCTGAACCAGTTCTTGTAGCCAGGGTGGACACAATGCCAAGGGTCACTGGGGCAACCAGAAAGGAGCCGGGGCACTCAGGCTGAGCCCTGAGAAGGGCTAAACTTGGCTGGAGGACACTGATCCAAGGGTCAGTCAGCCCAGAGGAGCTGGACAACAGGGGGCTGAGCTGTGTGATTTTTGGCTGAATGATTTAAACTCTCTGGGCCTCAGAAAAACAGCGGGTGGTAATAATAGCCATAGGGATCTTATGAGGATTTAATGAGAAGGGCTTGCATCGTGTCAGGTGCACGGTAAGTGCTAAAAAGACGACGGTCATTCCTGCGATTATTACACAGGAGACCTGAAGCAACTGCTGGAACAGATGTAGCCCTTTGGGATTCTAGAACTTCCTCTGTACCCCATCACTGTGCTAACCCTTCCAGCTCAGACTGACCCAGTCCAACCACTATCAACTCACAACTTAGTGGCAGCCATGGCTTCCTGCTTCTACTCCAGCCCCCTCCAGGCTGCTGGGCAGGGGGCAGCCATAGCCAAGTGCTTTCAAGTCGCAGATCTGACTGTACTGGACCCTGTTTAAAACCTTGCTTGTTCCCAATTCCTCCGGATAAAGAACGCAAACTCTTCAAGAGGCCTTTGCCATTCTGCATGATCTGGCTTCTCTGTACCTGTCCAAAATCATTTCCTGGCATTATATCGTCCACCCAACTTTCAGCCCCACCGACCCTCTCTCCAACACTAGCACTTGCCAGGACCTCTCTCCCATAAGACCTTCGCATGTGTTATTCCCTCTGCCTGGAACATAATCCCACACACAGACGCTCTGTCTAGTTATCTCGTATGTACCCTCCACTCTTCACCTCCTGAGGAAGCCTTCCTTGAGCCATGCAGACTGCAGAAGGAGCCTGGCCTTCTGGAGGTCCTGAGCCTTCAGAGCTTATCACAGTCGGTAATTAAACATTTACTTGCATGGGCATGTTATTTATTGCTTACCAATTGTGCTTCCCTGGGGGCTCAGCTGGTAAAGAATCCACCTGCAACGCAGGAGACCTGGGTGTGACCCCCGGGTTGGGAAGATCCCCTGGAGAAGGGAATGGCGACCCACTGCATTATTCTTGCCTGGGAAGCCTCACGGACAGAGGAGCCTGAGGGGCTACGGCCCATAGGGTTGAAAGAGCTGGACACGACTCAGTGACTAAGACACCACCACAGTGTGTCCCTGGCACCCGGCACGTAATAAGTGCTTAATGAACACAGAGAATAAATGGACAACCCCATTCTCTGGCAGCCATCTCACTGCCCTCCCCAGTCCTAAGAAGTCCCACCTTATCACTCACATCTTTCCCTAGGCCTGAATTAATTCTTTATACACACATGGGACAAACCCCAAGGCTGCCTGGTCCTCAGCCTCCACCCCTGACCTGCAGGACCAGTGCCAGAGATCCTAACGTTTCTAGATCTGATTTTCTTGAAAGCAGCGTTGGGCTATGGCCAGGGGAGGCGTGCACCGCCGGCCTCGGCAGTAAACGCTGATGAAGCTGTCTGGACCAGCTGAGCTGAGATCAGGAAATGCCAAGATTTAAAAGCATCCGCAACCCATGTATTTATTGTTGTTCTTGCACTTCCAGGCTATTTAAAGCTTCAGATCGATCAGATCCTCTCTTCAAATATTGCTCCAGAAACACCCACCACGCACCTGGCCCTACCTGTCAGGGCTCAGCAGCCCCCTGCCCCATCTGACACACCACCCTGACGACAGCAAAAACAAGCAGCTAGTCTTGTTGACTGAGTACCTCTGTGAGCTGTAAGTGAAAGTCCCCAAACATCTCAAAGGTAGGTTGTATTAGCTCCATTGGGAAGATGGGGAAAGTGAAACTCAGAGAGGTAAAGAAACTGGCCCGGGGTCACACAGCTAGAAAGTGCTGGAGCTGGGATTCATCCCCAGATCATCCAAATTCAAAGGTCAGCCTGGGCTCCTAAGCACGCAGATTATTGCTTCCCTCATTGCCCTGCCACAGCTTTTCATACACACTATGGGGTTTCTCATCTTGCCCCTGCCCTTCCAGGTGGCTACCTGCAAGGACCAGCAGAGTTCTCATGCTGTGAGTCAGAGCCACCCCCCCCTCCCCGAGCGCTGCTATGGGAAGGGTGCCAAGCTGGACTGTTAAGAGAAAAGGGGAAGTTAGCGTTATATGACCATGTTTATTTTTTTAAATGATGCATGGGTGGGAAGATGGACAGATGGTTCATAGATTACCAGCTGAGCCACCAGGGAAGACCAGATTATTGCCAGAAGGACACAAAAGAAAGCACCAGGAGTTGAGGGGTGGGTTTCGGGAATAAGGAATGAGGAGTTGATTGCGGATAAGGGATGTCAGACAATATCTGCTTTCTATGTTATGTCTTTCTTTACTCTTTGAAGATTTTTGTTTTCATTGATCATATACAGGCTTCAACCCATCCTTGAAAGGCCAATTCTGACTTCCCTGGTGGTCCAGTGATTAAGAATCCACCTGACAATGCAGGGGACACAGGTTCCATCCCTGGTCTGGGAAGATTCCACATGTCTCGGAGCACCTAAGCCCATGAGCCACAACCACTGAGCATGTGCCCCGCAACAAGGAAGCCACCGCTGTTCACCGCAACTAGAGAAAGGGTCTGGGCAACAACACAGACCCAGTGCAGCCAAAAACACAATAATAAATAAACCTCCCCCATGGAGCCTGCCCTGATTGCCCCTACTTGTCTCTCCTTTGCATCCCTACCACACTCTGCCTGCATCTCTCAGGGCAGCTAGGCCACTGAGCCTGCAGCCTCAGCGTGCACACACCCACGGGAGTCCCCAGCCACACAGGAGCCTGGGTCATTGTCCTGAGCCTGAGCCTCTGCTGAGGCAGGGATGCAGAGAGGCCTGCCAAACGAACACCTATGTTGCTTTCTAACTTGGTCCATGACCTCCTAAAGCCAAGGAAGTTGGAAACTCTAAAATGGAGCTGGGGGATGGGGAGGAGAGAAGAGGAAAGCAGAGAATCAGAGGGTAAATTCAGCTCCTGGAAACCTGCCCGGCATGCATCCCTGGGAAATGACTCAAGCGCGGCTGATGCCAGCAGACAGTCCATTTGGGCCCTGAGGTCACCAAACCTCATCACAGCCCTGCTTATTAAATATAGAGGCGCATGAAATAAAGCCACCAATCTGGTGTGGGGCTCAGAGGAAGGCGCAGAGACAAGGATGAGAGGCAGGGAGTCTGGCCCCCACTCCCCACCCCTGACTAATCACCCAGGAAGCTCTGGGCTGTGGCTGAGACTGGATCCTTCGGTCAGGCTTGGCTCCTGGCCTTGGCGAGAACTTGGTGACGGTCCCACTTCACCTCCCATGCAGCAAGGGGGTTCCCGTCCCCCTCAGCACCCACCCCTGCCTGAGGACCAAGGAGAACTCGGTAACCTGTGGCCCATGATAATCACAACCTTTGGTGAGCCTCTCTTTTATGCCGTGTACTCTACAGCCATCTCATTGATCCTGCCCAACCAAATAAAGGCAGACACCATCCAGTCCATTTTACAGACGAGGAAACTGAGTCCCAGTAATGCAAGTAATATGCTTGAGATCACACAGCCAAGTTAAGTGATGCTGGAACTAGATCAAGGCTGCACAGGGGAAAAGCCAGAACCAGAGCTCCACTGGCTGGAGCTAGGGGACCATAGCCACCGGGTGACTGGAGGCCTCAGCTTTCTCATTATCTCGGGGCTGCTGGCCTACCAGGCAGCCTAAGGAGCACTGAGTCGAGGCCATGCCTCTCTGTCTCTGATCGCATACCCACTGGGGGCGCAGTGGTGGGCTGAGACGTACTCCAAAGGCGCAGGGTAGGTAAGGTGCCTCTTCTCAGAATTTCCCTCCCAAGACCTGGCATAAAAGAAAGTTAAATTATTTCACGAGTAAGAAAAACTTCCTTCTACTATGAAAAAACAAGAGTATGCTAGGGACTAGAATGTCAAAGCCATAATAATTTTTTTTGGATAAAATAACAGTTTTTGTGCTGTGGGTTCTGTTTAAATCGGTTGTAGGTTTAGCTGACAGAACTACATTGGAGGTTGTGGCGGGACTGTTAAGAACTGTGGGATCAGACAGATCTGCATTAATTTGGGCTCAGCCACTCAATCAGCTGTGTGACCCTGGCCTGATCTCAACCTCTCTGAGACTTAGCTTCTAAATTGGGAATGATAAAATCATGCTTGCAAAGTAGGAGTTTTGAACCTTTTTTGAGTCATGAATCTCACTGACAGTCTAGTAAAGGCTATAAACTTCTCAGAATGTTTATGAATGCATAAGATAAATGAAATATTTTTAAATGCATAAAATAAAGCAGGATTACTTAGGAAATCAACACTATCAAAACACATTTATAAAATATTAAAAAGACTAAATTTATGTTACAGTAACACAGCAGGCTTTCTAAATGGCAATCCACTCCAGTACTCTTGCCTGGAGAATTCTGTGGACGGAGAAGCCTAGTAGGTTACAGTCCACGGGGTCGCAAAGAGTCGGACACGACTGAGCGACCTCACCTTCACCTTATTACTATACTAAATTAGACGTAGCAGCGAGTGTAATAATCACCAGTGATTTCAAAGTAGCAATGAGCGTTTTTAGGTAAAAAAACTGGACTGTGACATGAAAATTGTCCGATTTCCATCGGTGACAAAGTCAAAGTACCACTAATCCTTCTACAGCTTGCCACCTACATTCACAATGGGAGGAAACGCTAAATTTCACTTGGAGGGTGGCAAAAAATAAAGATGCGACTTTCTTTTTTCCATCCAAGTTCATAGGCCTCTGAATTCTATCCCCTGGGGTTAAGCAACTCAGTTGTAAAGCAGTCTACACAAGGCCTGGCATACTCTGTGAATGTTCTTCAGGGTAGCTGGTTCAAGCTATGCTAGACTCTGCCCCCAGGCATGACAGAGTTGGTTCCACCTGCATGCCATTAGGAGTCCTCCAGGGGAGGGGTTTGAGCAGCCCTGCGCCCATCAGGGGCTCAGGGAGGGATGTGGGTCATGCAAAGCTGTTAGGTGACTAAGGAAAGCTCTTACAGTTAATCCAGAAGCTTAGGGCTGGCAGAAGGTTAAGCCCCAGCTAGATATGCACTCAGGCTGTCTCAGCTCAAAACAAGCTGCGTCCTTCCATGCATTAGTGCGTCCTCAACCACTCTGCAAAGTAGCCCTTTCACATCTTACCTTCTGACAACTCCACTTGGGTGGCTTATTGGCATCTCAACCTTATGTCCAAATGGAATTCTATTTGCACCCAAGCCAGTTTCTCTTCAGTTTTCCCAGTGTCAATAAATGGTAAACCCTTCACCCAGCTACTCAGAAGAAAACCCAGGATCCTCTTTCCCTCACTGCCAGATTCAGTCCATCAGTCCTGTCCACTCCCTCTCCATCTCTGCTGTCACCACACAAGCCCACAACCTCACCACCTCCTACCGAGGCTGTTACAGTGCTGCCCAACAGGACTCCACCTCCATCCTTGTCCATCCCACCCCAAGGTCACCCTCACACAGTAGCTTAAATAATCTTTAAAAAATGTAAACTAGATCATGTCACTCACTTCCCACTCAAAATTCTCCAAAGATTCTCCTATTGTACATACAAATCCAAACATCTGTGGCCTAGAATGCCTTTGCCTAGGCTGCCAGCATCCTCTCTGGCTACTTACTGCCTTGATCACCATGCCCCAGGCCTCCCAGCATTCTTTACAACAGAGGGCAAAGTAGTCACTGCCCCAGGGCCTTTGCATAAGTTATTTTTGCATGGCTGGTTCCTTCCTGACATTGAAACCAAATGTGACCTCTTCTGAGAGGCTTTCCCTGATCATTCACTATAAAATGGTTACTTCGCCACACACCCTGGCAAACTCTCCACCACATGGCTGCATCTCATTTCTTCATGACCCACGTCACTGTCTGAAACAAACTTGTCCATTCTGTTGACGTGTTTGTTATCTGTCTACCTGCACTCAAATAGAAGCTCCTGATTGCCGAAGACTAGTCTGTCTGTCTGGCTTCCTACTATGTTAGCACACAGTAAGCACGCTTCAGATTTTACTAAATGAGCTTTTTACTGTGTAGGGGAAATGGGCTGAGTTCTGGGCAGGCACTATATCACACAGTCCTTACAGCTGTTATTCTTTCCCTTATACAGAGGCGGAAACTGAGGAGGCCCAAGGAGGCTCCCCAGCTGGTGAGGGCTGTCTGATCCCAAAGCTGGATTCTTTATCACTTCATCATACTCTTAAAAAAAAATAAAAATAAAAACTACCCCTTCCCACTCCTCCATCTTCTCCAAAAATCATCTCCAAAGAGAAGACCAGGGATGGATGCTTCTACAGAAAGATCAGAAGTGCAGGGCTGAACTGATGGCATCCCAGGACTCATGATGCTGTGACCTCATCCTGCTCAGAGGCTGTTCCCCTGCTGGACCACTCTACCCATGGAAACTGGCTGGCAGGGATGTGGCACCCACACCTGGACTCACATTTGCCTGCAGCACCTTGGAAACTCCCCATGGCTCCTTTCTCCTCAACTGCTTTTTCCAGGCCTCTAATCTCCAGATCAGGTTTCCAGAGCTGGGAGTGTTGTCTGCGTAGGAAATTCCCCAGGCAACACTGGGGCAGGAGGGAGACCTACCTGAGAGGCTGGAGATCTCAAATCAGAGCCACAGAACCCCAAGCAGGAAAACAGCCTGACTGTCAATCAGTCCAACCGCTCTCCTTATGCTTTAACCAAACAATAGCTGCAGGTGCCTCGTGGGATAGGTCCCCTTATAGCTCCATTTCACAGACGAGGAAACTTGAGACCCAGAGAGGTTTGCTAATTTCCCTTGGAGACACTCAGCTAAGTGAGTCGTTAAGCTGGGATGGGAACCCCGGAAATCTGACTCCCTAAGCCGTGACATTTAACCTCCATGCTAGAATAAGAACAAAACCCTTTTTGTTTCAGGGCCTCACCAAGGAAGGCACAAGTGCCAGAATTAGCAGAGTGAAAGGGGCCCTTAGACAGACCTGGCTCTAGCTCTCCTATCTTCCAGTGGAGGAAACTGAGGTTCTGAGCAGGAGAGTCTGACTGCCCCTGTGACGGCATCAAGCTGCCTCTGGTGAACTCCACCCAGCCCCGACGCAGGCACCACGCATCGGTGGGCAGTGACCCCCACGAAGGACCAGCTCCAGGAGCACTCGCCCCTGGAGTCCGCATTCCAATCTGGTTACAGCAGGAAGGGCAGGTGCTGGGCAGACAATGCTCCATCCGCAGCAGGCGGGAGGCAGCTGTTGTGCAGGAGCTTGCCTTAAACAGAACTCCCTGTTTCCATTTTAGCCCTGTTGCCATGGGATGGGTCTGGCTGGGACAACGGCCTCCTTATATAGGGCAAAGCAGAAATCCTTGCCCTCTTCTCCTAATGCAAAGGCAACCAACACAGAAAAAGACAAAATAAGCAACAGCTCTTTAGAGGCAAACACATCTCTTTGCCAAGTTACTGCTTAGAGGATTTTGCTTGTGTGTGTGTGTGTGTGTGTGTGCACGTGTGCGTGAGAACACACATGGGTGCATGCACACACGCATGCCACTGAACAGCAAATCAGAACAAAGTGCTCTGGTCTGGATTTGACACTGAGGGCTGCCACCACCATATGCACCCACCAAAGACCCCTTGCCTCCCCAGGCCTGTTTCTCAGTGTCTCCATATGGATAGGCAAGAGTCAGATGAGATGCTGGTAACATCCTTCTTGGCCTTAATATTTTACAAGTCTGTGAAATGCAGACAATCTGAAACCTTTTCCATTCATTAAAGAATCAACATGTGAGGAACAACACCATCAGCCAGTCTGTCTGGAAGTTCTTCCCCAAGAGACTTCACTCCTCCACTCCTCCTGGTCTTGTTCTAACACAGGCTGAACTTATTTTTATTTTGGGGGGGAGAAGGGAATGCTGCGTGGCATGTGAGATCCTAGTTCCTTAATCAGGGATCAAACCCACACCCCGTGCAGTAGAAGTCCAGAGTCTTAACCACTGGACCGCCAGGGGAAAAGGCTGAACTTTAACCCTTCCTTGGTAGCTCAATCATCAGGGGTTGGCAACCTTTTTCCGTAAAGGGTCAAATGGCAAATGTTTTAGGTTTTGGAGCCATACAGTGAACCACTCAGTCCTGAAGTTTTAGTGTAAAAGCAGCCAGACCTGTGACCAAATAGGCATGGTGGCTTCCAATAAACCCTTACTTATAAAAACAGGCAGTGACTGGATGTGGCCCTTACGGCCTCACTTTGCTGACCTCTGGGACCATCATCTTAACCACCAACCCCTCCAAGTGGTCCTCTGCTCTGACACAGTACTGCCCCTCCCCTCGGGACTGAGATCGTCAGAGCTGCTGGTCACTGCCCTTAGCAATCATCTCCCCTGGACAGTTGGGTGCTTGGCTGACACATCTGCTGTGAGTCTGCTGTCTTCAAGAAGCTCCACCCTTCTCTGCTTAGGTACCAATTCTAATCAACAGGGGACTGGTCAACCAGATCTCAAAGCTGAAGGCTCCATCTAAAACAAGAATCAGGGACCTCCCTGGTGGTCCAGTGGTCAAGAATCCACTTGCCAGTGCAGGAGGTGTGGGGTTTGATCCCCAGTCCAGGAAGATTCCATGTACTGAGGAGCAACCACTAAAGCCTGTGCGCCTAGAGCCTGTGCTCTGCAACAAGAGAAGCCACTACAATGAGAAGCCAGCACACTGCAACTGGAGAGGCGCTCCTGTGCGCCGCGACCGGAGAGGCGCTCCTGTGCGCCGCAACTAGAGGCGCTCCTGTGCGCCGCAACTGGAGAGGCGCTCCAACTGGAGAGGCGCTCCTGTGCGCCGCGACCGGGGAGGCGCTCCTGTGCGCCGCGACTAGAGGCGCTCCTGTGCATCGCTCCTGTGCGCCGCAACTAGAGAGGCGCTCCTGTGGGCCGCGACTAGAGGCGCTCCTGTGCGCCGCTCCTGTGCGCCGCAACTAGACAGGCGCTCCTGTGNACTAGAGAGGGGCTCCTGTGTGCTGCAACTAGAGAGGGGCTCCTGTGTGCTGCAACTAGAGAGGCACTCCTGTGCGCTGCAACTAGAGAAACCTGTGCACAACCACAAAGACTCGGTGTAGCCAAAAATAAACAAGTAGACAACAGCAAAACAAACCAATGACAACAACAAGAATCCGTGGGCTCTGAAGGAGACTCATTTGGGGGACTTCAGGGCCTGGTCCCTGTGGTGATGCTCTTGGCTGCTACAGGCTCTGCTCTAGACTCCAGAAGGCGTAGGCTGCTGGATGAGATGTTTCTGAAGGCATGAGGAAACCAGGGTGTGATCTGTCCTCCCCACAAACATTTGTTGCATGAGTTCGAGTGAGGCAGCACAAGAGCATTCTTCTAAACAATGGGCTACTTACACTATCAGTGACAGCATAAGGGGATTTGGGGAAGACAGAGGATGCTCAAATGGACCAGCTTCCTTCTGTCCTTCCCTGGACTTATTGATAAAACCACTTTTCCCTCTGACAGGAAAACATCTCCTGTGACTCAGGGGCTCCTCCTGGCAGGCAGAAACCACTCCCTTGTCCAGGAAGCACTTGCCCACCTCCACCCGGTTCTTAGGCAGGCCAAGAGGAAAGAGTAGGCAACAGCAGCTGCCCCCATAGGCCTTTTTGTGGAGTCACTGGACCAGCAACCCCAACTGCAAGGGCAGGGAGGCCCAGAGGGGTGAAGGACACACCCACCCCAAACCCAGTGAACCGGGCTCTGAGGGCATGTCCTGACCCAAGGCTGTGGTCACTGTTATTTTATCTGCACATCTCTGAAGGTCAAGGAGAAGACACATGAAGTTCTTTTAGGGGCCCCATGGGCAGATCCGAGATACCAGTGGGTGAAAGCCACATTTTTTCCCATACAAGGAAGAATGAAGGCAGTGATGTCCTCTTTGTTGGGATTTATACAGCGGCCGGCAGTGCAAACTGCAAAAAGAACTCAAGCACCCAAGAATGAGGATGCTATAACTGATCAGTATGACTAGGTACCAAATCTGCTTTCTATTCGAGTTCTTATCCTTCATCAGCATATTCTTTTAGCCTCACATCAATCCTCAGGGGAGAAACAAATTACCTACTTTTCAGATGGGAAAAGCTCAGTCAACAAAGGCTGTAACAGAGAGGCAGAAGCAGTGCAGCTTGCCAGGATCCGACCCCAGCTCTCTTCTGTCAGTGTCTCCATGAAATCACATTCTCTGGTGCTTCCCTGATGGTCCAATGGCTAAGACTCTGTGCTCCCAATGCAGGGGGCCTGGGTTCGATCCCTGGTTGGGGCACTAGATCCCACAAGTTGCAACTAAGAGTTCACATGCCACAACTAACGATCCTGCACGCCAGCAAGATGGAGGGTCCCAAGTGCTGCAACTGAGGCTCAGTGCAGCCAAACCAAAACATATTTTTTTAACTGTTGTTTTTTTTTAATCACATTCCTTTAATGATACTCAGACTCCTAGTCCCATCCCTAACTCCATCCTCAAAAGTGGGATGAATCATTCTGGGAGGTGGTCTCAGCCTTTCTTTGACTCTTGCCTCTGGGGAGCTCCGGTGAAGAGAGAAGGGGTAGAGACCCCACATCTTGAAGGCCCCAAGGAAGAACACTGTCTCCCTCTGCCCCCATATCCCTGAAGGATCAGAACCTCCCTTGGGAGGACTGGAAGGGCTCTCCATGCCAGGCCTGCTTGCTAATGCCTATTGTACAATGTCTGCCCCACCCCACCCCACCCCACCCTCTACTCCAAACAACTGATGGCTCCACCTCAGCACCTTCGGACGTGGCGTTCTACCTTCCAGCACTCCACCTGCTCCCCTCCCTAGGACGGTCACTCTGTCCTCTTCCAAACCCTGCCCTCCCAATTCTTGCCCCAGGACACCATCTGCCCAGCTTATGTCTCTGTGTGCGCTTAGCATCATTCCCCCAAGGAGAGGCTTTGAATCTTGTGTGTCCCAGGGTCCCCTGGGGCCAGCAGGTGCTCATTCATTCCATGTGTGTTGAATGAGTGAAGCTTTTATAGACGTATCCTTTTATATTTAAACAGGAAAACCGCAAGGCACTGGGATAGGGTCCCTCATGTTAATCTGTAAAAGGCTGTAAAAACAGGGGAAGGGAGCTGCTAGACACCAGGCCAATGACGGTAGCTCTCCCTGTCTCCTCAACTCATTGGGTCTTCAGTTAAGAGCGTCTGCAGAAGGGGAAAATGTCCTGGGTGAGAAAATAAAACTTCCTTCAGGCTCTAATATTCCCTAATTACCACTCATTCTGCAGAAATTGACTTTTGCTATAAAAGACTAGCCTCTCCAGGCAATGAAATCACAGAATTGATCTCAGCATCTGCACATAGTCAGCCCACAGCCCTAGTCCAAGCAGGCAGGCTCCAAGCCTCTTGCACATCAACAGGGATGGGGAGCCAGTGAAGAAGCAGAGAGTCAACTCTAGAAACTTCTAATCCGGAGTTCTGGGGGTCCTGCAGGGCCTTTCACCCCCAGGAGTTGAAGGTGGAATGGCTGAGAAAGCGGAGTTAAGGAGAAACATAATAGTGACTGAACGACAACAGCAGAATCAAAGGATATTCCTAAGAAGGATTTAGTATTTCTCAAGGACTGGTTCCCTGACCACCCGCTGCAGAATCTCCTGGGGGAAGCTTGTAAAAGTTTCCCGGGCCCTACCTCAGAGGCCCTCAATCCATCACTGGGGGAGACCCAGGGCCCTACCTCAGAGGCCCTCAATCCATCACTGGGGGAGACCCAGGAATCTGCATTTTAAACAAGCTTCCCAGTGATGAAGCAGCCATTACTGTCCTCTGCCCAGATTCCTGCCCCAGCCCAGGAATCTACACCTGTCACACACTGCCCATGGACTGCCAGGCCCTCCCTGCAGACGGGAATGTCTCCAGAGAGACTGACAGGAAAGCAAAGCCCCAGTGAGCTCTCTTACTCATTTCTTTACTTCATCAGGTCCAGAAGCAAGAGCACTTGTTTCCAGATGTCTCATCCTAGAATCAAGATCTCTTCCGGCTGTGCTAGCTCCTTTTATTATAATTCTGAAGCCTCAAAGGCCCCTAGGAAACGCAGGCTACAAACCAGCTCACTCTAGATCTGGCCAGACTGGCGCTGCAGCAGGGTAGACACAGAGTGGACAGGGAGCACAGCTGGAGGCTGAGCGAACGCGGCGGGAAGATCTGGCAGCAACACACAGAGGTGAGGAAACAGGCATGCCCAGGGCGCCTGAGTCCTAAGTGTCGGGGCTGAGGGTGGGGGTGGTAGCTTTCACTGGGGAGGGGAGAATTTCCTCATAATAAATGATGCTGCAGAAAGAAGAGTCCCAGTCCTCTGCCCAGTCCTGAGAGAGGCAACTCATGCCCACCATTTCGGGTCCCTTTAACTTCTGCACCCCTCCTCCCATCACCTACACTGAGTATTTATTATGTTACCAGGCACATCCCTTACATTATCTCATTTACTCCCTATAATAATCCTACACAGAAGGTAGGATTTTCACCTCTATGTACAGGTGAGGAAATTGAGGCTCAGAGAGATTAAAGAACTTGCTCCAGCTCACCCAGCTAGAGCCAGGAGATGAACCCAGGCAGCATGACTGGAGACCAGGGGCAGACCCTTAGATTTACCCTGCTTCCCCTTCTTAACGCCCACAAGGTCTCAGAAAGGTGGCACTGAGCTGTGAAGGGTTGGCACACAGATCACAGCAAGCTTCATGGGTCTTAATGAGAGGGTAGACAAGTGAGGCATTTCTTGAGCAAGAAAAGAATTAGAGGTACTGCTTTAGGTAATCCCCTTCAGGAGCACTGCACTTTACAGTTTACCATGGGAAGCATCACAACGCCTAAGAAAGGGATCCAAAGCAGTGACACCAGAACCCTGCTCCCAGAGTTATATGATCTTGAGAATGTGACAACATCGGCACCTAAATACCATTTCCTATAAAATGAGGATAACAACAGTAACTACTCCAGAGTTATTCTGAGGATTTAATGAGGATATAAGTAAAGCACTTAGAACGGTGTCTGGCCCATAAAAAGTGTCATTTAACTGCTCACTGTTATTGTAAGTATGATAAAATGACCTCACATTTAGTACTTTATTTTATCCTCGTAACAGCCCTGCGTGGTCCACAGGACTGGATTATTTGTCCCAGTTTTCAGAGGAGAAAAGCAAGCTTCAGCAGGGAAAATGAATTCCACAAGGAAACACAGACAGCAGCATGAGTTTCTGAATTCTCAAAGTACCTCCCAGGCGAGTCCCCATTTTGCATTTGTTTTCCTTTTGAGCCCTGAGGTTGCCTCCATTTGTTCTGTTGACTCATATCTAAAGTGAGAGAGCTTAAAAAAGTGCAAGAATGGTCTACTATGCAACAAACAGGCCACCACTTTCCATGCCTATGTACATGGCAGACACCACTAATCAATCACAGGCCTTGCTCCTACTGAGCCTGAGCATAGATTTGGACTCTCCAACACAGTATTCTTGACAGTCATTACCACCTGATCACAGATGGCAGATGATCAAACCTTCCACTGTGTAGACAGAACCTTCTAGTCAAACTTGGACTATTTCCAAATTTAGTTCTGATTGGGAGTCAGGGGTACCCATAGCCTACTACACATGTCAACCTCCCTGCAGATACTTCTCATAGATTATAGTATCCCTGTGAGTAGAATGTGGTCACAGCAGCATCCATCTTTCCCTACACCCAAGAAACTGCTCAACATAGATGCCTTGCTTAGCTGGTCCCACATCCTGACTGGCAGTCATGTCAGCTCTTGGGGGAAGCCCTGGACATCAGCAGGTCTCCTCTGATTATGGATGCTGGTGGTAGGTATGGGAGGTAATTAGTTACTAGTCTATTTTAAATATCCAACATGAAGAATGATTTGGTTTTTAATTTATGTAAAATGGAGCAATTCAATGGGCACAGGGGTTTTTACCTCTCCACCATCCTTCATTAGAAGGAGCACAATACCCTCTAATCCTGGATCTCATGGGTCAATGATGCTGAACTACATGCATACTCGTGCTCCAGAGGTAGACCCATGGGCAATCAGAGAGCCACACTCCCAGACATCATGACTGGCTTGAAGCTGAAAAGTGTACTCCCTAATCCAAACAAGGAGAGTCAGTCCCAGGATGTTAGCTGGTGCTACTGGGAAAGAATGTTCTCATCCTATTGCAGTTGCTAATCTGATCCATAAGAGGCCTTGCAGCCCTTTTTTCATTGACTGGGAAGAACCTGTGTGAGAATGCAGCCCCAGTAAAGGAAAGGTAACTGAAAGATAGTGCTCCTGGATCAAACTGAACCTGAACCTCACTTTCTTCAGTTACGGAAACCAATAAATTCCTTTTTCAGAGGTGACTTTGAGTCAGCTCTCTTTCACTCACAGCAATCCTGACAGTTAAATAGATAGATTCTGATGTGGTTAGAAAAGATCTCCAGCAGGAACATGGGCCCTGCAGCTTCTCTCACCCAATTTACAGCTGATAAACTGGGCACACATAGAGGAGTGAGCCTGTGTTCTCTAACATGTATGTTGGGGTAAAAAGTCTGAGAATCATTGAGCTTGACCCTGTGGTCTTCTACTGATGTCTCTTTTCTACTCTAGGCACCTAATAAAATTGACCACACTTGAGCCAAGGGAGTTAATGCTCTGCTTCTGAGGCCTGCGAAACAATTTTGCTTCTATTGGCAGAGGACCTTTATTCATTGGTTGGTTCATTCATTCCTTTGTTTATTTCACTGACATTTAGTGCTTTTTGATGGTTTTNCTAGGCACCTAATAAAATTGACCACACTTGAGCCAAGGGAGTTAATGCTCTGCTTCTGAGGCCTGCGAAACAATTTTGCTTCTATTGGCAGAGGACCTTTATTCATTGGTTGGTTCATTCATTCCTTTGTTTATTTCACTGACATTTAGTGCTTTTTGATGGTTTTCACTTCAACCCTCTGAATTCTCCTCCATACGTTCTACAACCTGAGACATTCCTCCCCTGTCTCAAATTCCAGTTTCTACAGTCTGTAGCATGGATCCAGCTGGGTTACCCATAAGGCCACCTTACGATAGGGTGTCCAGGTCTGCACAGATACTTGGATCTTGGATCTTGGCTGTTGCCTCCGGGGCATCAAGAATGGATGTCAGGCTTGGTCCTTGGCTTGCCTTCGCTCTAAGCCCAGCCCAGCCCATTGGGGAGCTAATCTAGTACATGTGAGGGGAGGGGTCAGCCAACGATCTCATATTCTGGCCTCATTTAGTGCCTGGGATGGGGTGCCACAAGCCCTCAACAGTCACAACACCAACCATAGCAGGCTCCACAGACTCATCCAAACCACTCGTGTGAGCCACCACCAGGAGACCATGAGGTCCTCACTCTGTATGAGAGATGGGGACTGGGATCTCAGGAGAAGCAGAGGGCAGGACCAAATACACAGGGAGAATCCCAGGGATGGGGTAGCCTGGTGGGCTGCTGTCTATGGGGTCTCACAGAGTCGGACACGACTGCAGTGATTTAGCAGCAGCAGCATTCTATAAATGCTTGGCACTAAAAGTTAAGAGGAGAAAAAAGAACTTTCCTTAATGATAACAATTGNCCTGGTGGGCTGCTGTCTATGGGGTCTCACAGAGTCGGACACGACTGCAGTGATTTAGCAGCAGCAGCATTCTATAAATGCTTGGCACTAAAAGTTAAGAGGAGAAAAAAGAACTTTCCTTAATGATAACAATTGATGAGTCATTTGAACTGCCACATTTCATCATCAGATTGTAAACTAAAAAGGAAGGGGTCCCCGTTTCCTGCGTGCTTACTGTCAGGCACTATGCTGTCTCACTGGAGATCGCAGAAATGAGGACCTCCACCTCCTTCACAGATGAAGAAACCAAGGTTCAGAAAGGCCCCAGCTCACCTGCCCAGCGAGTGATATAAGCCACGATTCCTATCTGGGTCTGTCTGGCTGCAAAGTCCGTGCTGTTAGCCTATCGTTTTTTCTGCCCTACCTTTAGAACGGGAATGGCCCTCAGACAAAGGTGCCAGGTCCAATCCTCAGATAGGAGATTGAGGCCCCAAAGGAAGAGGCCTGTCTGGGACCCAAGGTTGTTGCTGCCTTGGGTGAGGCTTCTCTCTAGACTCCGGAACCCTGAACACAGTATGGAAAAAACCTGTCATCCCGAGGGTACATGCACTTCCCTCTTTCCTGAGCTATCACTTCAGTGCTGACCTGAGCCGTGCTTCCAAGGGTACAACAGGGATAGAAAGAAAGCGCCCCATCATCCAACCAGGTGGTGCCCAGGCTAATACCCAGGTGATTAGAAAACAAAGAGAAGGAATTGAGAAAAGTTCAACCGGCTGGAGTGAGGGTCAGGGATGAGGATCGGGGGAAACAACCTGAAGGACTTCTAGGCCTCGATGGGAAGGTTGCCCTTTGTCCCAAGATCGTGGAGCTTCGTTGACAGCGTTTCTGCAGGACAGTGACCTGATAGCTCTGTGCTCTAGCTGCCATGTGGAGATGCAGACAAAAATGGCAGCAGGAGGCCCAACTGGGTGCTGTCCCATTGGCCAGAGTGACACAGTCGCTGCTAAGTGGAAGAAAGTAAAATGAACAGGAATGAATGGACGGGACTGATTGCCGACAGGGCAAGATGAGGCAGATGAGCTGATTGGTCAAGACAAACTCCCTAATCCCACTGAGGGGCTGTGCATCTCAGTGGAAGTTAATTAATGGGCTTCTGGGGTATTGAATGTGGCAGGAGGGAAAGAGACGTGTCCCAAGGGTGAGAAAGGCCTGAGTGGGCCACCAGTCTCTCTCTGTAATTCCAGTGTGACACTGAGACAGTGACCCAGGAGTTCCGATGCTCATTCCATAACCTCTGCCCTAAGGACCTTGACCTTCTATCCACTTGCAAGTGCAGAACCACTGGCTAGGACAGCCCCACCAGCTGCCTCCACTCAGGCCTTCCTTCCCTTCCTCTTTCTCTCCCCTGCCACCCCTGCCACCCCAGTCCCAGCCAGTACTTGGCAGCCCCCCAGAGGCCTGCTGGGGCTCAGGAGGGAATGTTGAGCATCTGGCCAGAGCCCAGGCCAGCCCTGTGGGTTCACATTAGGGCACCTGCTAACGTGCAGGACCCTGGGACACGCCACCCTGTGATTGGTTGGCAAGACCAGGCATCGGGGCCATTCCAGCACCCAGGGCCGCATGACCCTGAATCCTGGCTATAAATAGAAGAGAACCTGTCAGCTCCCCACCACCCCCGGCCCATACCCAGCCTCCCCTCCCTCTTGGCGAAGAATGAAAGGGCGCCTTGAAATGGTGCAGAGGCCCAGATACCCAGCTCAGTTGCTCTGGACCCAAACCTTCTGCTGATCTCAGGGAAAACACTCCATCGTCTAGAAATCCAGGGATCCATCAAGCTCAGGCCCCACTCAGCCCACATCTCACTTCTATCCCCAGTAACTCTCCTGCTGTGGTTACTGCTTCCAACCCCCAGATTTCTGAGTCATTCAGGTCACATATACTGCTACCAGCAAGGCATTCATTAGGTAGTCACTGCTGGAGGAGAAGGGTGTGTGTGTGCACTGGTCTTTGCAGAAATATTTGTCTTTTAACACTTCTTCCCAGCTTTGAGGATATGAGACCAATCCTCGCCCCTTGCCTTACATAAAATGTATGGGCCTTGAACTTATTTACAAACTAGAAACAGATTCACAGACTTAGCAACTAAACTTATGGCCCGGGGAGTGGGCGGAGGATGAGGGGAAGGGATAGTTAGGGAGTTTGGGGCGGACATGTACACACTGCTGTATTTAAAATGAATAACCAACAAGGTTCTACTGTATAGCACAGGGAACTCTGCTCAGTGTTATGTGGCAGCCTGGAGGGGAGGGGAGTTTCAGGAAGAATGGATACATGTATACGTATGGCTGGGTCCCTTTTCTGTCCACTTCAAACTATCACAACATTGTTAATCAGCTATATTCCAATAATAAAATAAACTGCATAAATTAAAAAAAAAAAAAAAGGAAACGGGCATTCCCCGAGGTCACATAGTAAGTGGGTAGTAGAACAGGGACCAGACTCCCAGGCCAGTGCTCACTATAGCCCCTAGTGGGATCAGGAACCCCGCTCTCAGCCCAACATCACTTGGGTCTTTGTTTTGTTGTGTTTCTGACTCTTTGCAACCCCACGTACTGGACTGCCAGGCTCCTCTATCCACAGGATTTCCCAGGCAAGATACTGGAGTGCCTAGCCAGTCCCTTCTCCAGGTAACCTTCCTGACCCAGGAATCAAACTGGGTCTCCTGCGTTGCCAGCAGATTCTTTACCATCTGAGCCACCAGGGGGTCTTTGCTTATGCCATGCCAGTGGCCTGGAGTGCCCTTCCCACTTCTTTCTTCTCTCCCCTCTGTCTTGGAGTCAGCCCATTACCACCTCCACCAAGAGGCTTTTGCAATCATTTAATTACTTCACAGCTGTCCTGATCCCCATGCCCCACCAATGCAAACACTTCCCTTAATGCATTTACTGAGTCACTTGCTTGGCACCAACCAAGAATGGCATTAGTATTTATTTCCCTTTATTTAGGAGTAGCTAATAGTCTATCTCACAAACTAAATATAAGTTGGTAGTAGCTGCCATCGTGTGGGTAAGGATTCTGCAGGGAAAAGGTATGGTGATTGATTAGTGATGTCTGCTCCGGCCAGACAAATTGTCAGTACTCATGTCAGCTTTTGTCATATCCGCTTTAGTATCTACTCTTCATTCTTCTCCCCTAAAGATTAAATTTCTTAGGGCAGAAGCTCACTATATAGATCAGTCAGCTTGAGCTATGAATGCAGGGATTCTCCACTCCCTATGCGTGCGTGCTCAACTGTGTGCAACTCGCGTCTGCAACCCTATGGACTGTAGCTTGCCAGGCCCCTCTGTCCATGGGATTTTTCAGGCATAAATACTGGAGTGGGTTGGCATTTCCTCCTTCAGGGGGTCTCCCTGACCCAGGGAAGATCTGCTGACCCATCAGGGAAGCCACTCCCTGCCCACCACCTGACGTCAGCACGGTAGCAAGTAGACACCACAGAGGAGGGAAAAAACCGATAATTATCTCTTGCTCATGCCTGTAGCTGCACCACACAAACGGCTCCACAGTTGTCACCTCGGCTAACCTGGACAGCAAGACTGAGAGGTAGACAGGTATTCTTTTCCCTTTTCACATAAGGAAACTGAGGCACATAGACACTAAGTGACTGTCCCTGGATCAAGTGGCAGGTGTCAGGCCTTAACCCAGGTCACGGGAGGGCAGCCATGCAGAACCAGCAAGTATCGTCACAGCCAACAGGCGACCACCCACCTACCCTCTCATACCTCCCATGACAGGAAGTGCCCTGCCACCCAAGGCAGGCCAGCTCGTTCCATCTGGGTCAGTTCTGGACATGGGGGAAGCTCCTTACTTGCGTGAGTTGGAAACTTTCCTCATTAAGGGATGGCACCCCCTCCAGTGCCACCCCTCGCCCATGTCAAATATTCACAGGCAGTTCGTGCCCTCCCCAAACCTTCTTCTTTCTTTGGTTGCACACTTTGCAGCTCCTGCCATTTGGAAGAACACGTGGTTTAGAGCTACTTGCCTGTGGTTCCTCTTTTTCTGACAGCATGTCTGTTTGCCTACTTTGTTGAGGACCACCTCCTCCCTAGTTCTAGAGGCCAGACTTCTATTAATACAACCAAGCATTCAGAAGCACCCATAACTTTTTGAGATTCAGCATGCTTCACACTATACACCTACTTCCCCCAAATATCCCCATTCTGCAAAACTAGAAAAAACTAAAATAACAGACTATCAGAGCAAGAAGTGCCTCAGAGATCCTGAGGTCAGACTTCTTACTGCATGGCTAAGGGAGAAGGGCCCTGTGTCAGGTTCAACGGCGAGATGGTGGAGAGCCAGACCAGAACCCAGACATCATCCTCTCCCTCTTGAACTCTGCCCACTAACCACTAGGTAATGTTTGACTTGAAATCCTATACCCGACTCAAGGTCAGGCGAGCCAACTTGGGCCTTACTGAGGACTGTTGAGAGGTCAGGATGGGAGTCTGAACCCAACAGGTCTGGGGTCACACTTGGCTCCTGCTGCTCTGCACACGGGCTCCTCTCCGTGTTAGAACCCATGTTGGTGACTTTGCCTCCCCGGTGTGTGGGCTGACCCCCCTTCAACCCCACACAGCTCTGCGCCCCACTCCTGCCCACCTCCAAACTCTGCAGCAGGAATGGGCCTGCGAGTCATCACAGGCTCCGCTCCCTCCACCCCACCCAGGAGGAGACCCTTTCACCTAGATCTCCTTTCAGCTTTGGGTACAGGGATCACATGCTGCCAGCCAGAGGGTGTTTGCAAATGCCAAGTGAAACAGGAGAGCTCCCACACAGAAGGACTGGGAGCGGGCTCTGGGTACCCCTCTATCAAACATCACCTGCCCTGAGCAGCCCTGGAGCCAAGACACCAGGACAGCACAGCGGGGTTCCGCGCACACCTGACCTCCTCACATCTGGGACCTGCTCCTGTCTCCCTCCCCTGTACACCCACGTTTCCGCCACACCACCCTCCTCTTCTCTTAAAAGCCCACCCTGCCCGGGCTTTCAAATGCTCTTTTTTTTGCCTGGCAGTCTCAATAGTCAATCCCAGAACACGCCTTCCCTGCTGCCCACCCTCCCCATCATTATTTCCTCCTTCTGCACTACCACCATCCCACAGCCAGTCACCAATGTCCCCTGATTTGTTTCCTTGTTTCTGTGTTTTTAGAGAGCCCCACAGGTGCAGCAACTGGCCAGCCCTTACACTGTTGTATCCTCACTGTCTGGTATATAGCAGATGTTCAATAAAATCCTGAAGGCACGAGTGCTGTGTGGTGCCTGAGGCGTCTACCCACACTCTGGGGACAGAAGGGGCAGCCGCTCCCCAGGCTCGGGGGTGCCTACTGTCTGCTGTTCACCAGTTACTGCACACTTACGATGCGCCAGGAGCGAACAGGCAGCCTAGAGAATCCCTACAACACTCATCCTACCTAAAGGATGGGGAGACTCGAGTCCAGAAAGGCCTGGTGTCTGGGACGTGCACCCAAGACACAGCAGAGACAGGATTCAAAATTCAGGACTCTTCTGGGGACTGTGCTCAGAATTGGGGCCTGGCTGGGATCAGATAATGTCAGGCCCTTGCCTGGATTTTATCTCATAGTTAAGAGAAATCTGAGGAAACCCTTCTGAGGAAAGGCTGGCGTGGGCCCTTCAATCTGGGACACTCAAAAACTAGATTTTGGACTTCCCTGGTGGTCCGGTGGTTAAGAATCCATCTGCCAATGCAAGGGACATGCGTTCACTCCGTGGTCTGGGAAGAGCCCGTATGTCTCGGGCAACTAAGCTGATGTGCCACAATTACTGAGCCCGTGTGCTCCAACCGCTGAAGTCTGCTCAACTACACCTGGTGCTTCGCAACAAGAGAATTCACTGCAACGAGAGAAGCCCTCACATCGCAGCGAAGAGTAGGCCCCACTCACCACAACTAGAGAAAGTCTGTATGTAGCAATGAAGACCCAGTGCAGTCATAAATGTAATGCTGCTGCTGCTGCTAAGTCGCTTCAGTCGTGTCCGACTCTGTGTGACCCCATAGATGGCAGCCCACCAGGCTCCCCCGTCCCTGGGATTCTCGAGGCAAGAACACTGGAGTGGGTTGCCGTTTCCTTTTCCAATGCGTGAAAGTGAAGTCGCTCAGTCGTGTCCAACCCTCAGCGATCCCATAGACTGCAGCCTACCAGGCTCCTCCATCCATGGGAGTTTCCAGGCAAGAGTACTGGAGTAGGGTGCCATTGCCTTCTCCGGTATCTTTAAATTAGAAATAAAATAAAAAATACTGGATCTTATAAATTATTTCTTGGGTACCTGCTCCCAGAAAGACTGGTCTGCAAGCAAACTCCTTGTCAGACGCAGACAGTGGGCACAAGCTGTCTCCCCTGTGAGATGTTTCTAGAACCTTCCGGATAATCTCTTTCCATGGAATTCTGGAAACTTGGAGACAGTTCTGAGGTCACACAGTCACTCACACTTCCCTTTTGACTAACAAAGAAATTGAGTGCCAGTTCTTGCCTGAGATCCCCCAGCCACAGCCGGGTGGTTACAGATCCTGGATGGCTGGCCTGGGGTGTTGTGAGGGAACCTGGTGGGAAGAGGGCATGAGGGGCTGTGACTGGCAGGAAGAGAGAGCTTCCTTCTGAGAGGTCCCATGAAGCTGAGCCAGGGCAAGGGTGGGAGCTGAAACTGCAGCTCATTCACCCTAAGGAAGCGCCTGTGACAATCCAAGCTGCCCAAAGATGGTCACAGGCAGCCCTGTGAGACAGTGAGGGCTCTGTGACCCATGAGTGCAAACACCGTCTGCCTGGTGGACGGCAAGGCGCGCAAGCAGGAGACGTTGGGGGTGGGCTCAACGAGATAGCCTTGAGGTCCTCCCAACCCAGAGAGACTGGGAGCTCTGCTCTGAGCCTCTTCTCGCAGCGTCCAGGGTCTCTCTGGCCCCTGGAGGCCCAGGAGGAGTCAGGAAGCCTCACAGACCTCTTTCCCACCCCCACCCCCACCCCTCACCGAGATGCAGGCTGAGGCTGAGAGACGGACTAAAGTCTTCTTGCTGGGAATGTGGGCCTCTTCCCCACTCATGGTTCAAGGGCTGCCTCTCTTCTGCCATGCACCTATAAAATGCACCAGCATCCGTGGACACCCAGGTGATGCTGGTCCATGCACATGAGCAGCTGGACAGGGTGTGTGTGATTTCAGAAGAGAGTTTCGAATCCTTCCTTCTAAGAGTTCCTCTCTTGGGGAGTTAGAGCTCTGGGAGGAGGATGGGGCAGTGCAGCCCTCAAGGGGAGAGAGGACCAAAGAAGGCAAGATGTTAGGATGCAGGGGGAGGGGCAGTTTCCGGAGGAGGCCCAGGCTGTAAAAGGAGTGAGGCCTCTGTGATCCATGAGGGACAAGGCAGATACTTACTCTTCCCTCCCAGCATGGGAGGGTAGCGGAATTTC
This sequence comes from Oreotragus oreotragus, assembly GCA_006410675.1. Taxonomy (NCBI): domain Eukaryota; kingdom Metazoa; phylum Chordata; class Mammalia; order Artiodactyla; family Bovidae; genus Oreotragus; species Oreotragus oreotragus. Next base: position 503,768 of record SJYX01021581.1, read on the forward strand.
CCAACACATTCCTGGGCACCAAGCCCAGAGAGCCCCCTCTCACTACTGGCTGTGGGCGCAGCTCCGGCCAGTCCTCACTACTGAACAGGGCTGGCAACGGCCCCAGAGCGGTGGGCTTTTGGAAGGAGATGGGAGAGTTTGGGGGTGAGGGAAACAGGCCCTGGATACAAAGAATGGCCTCAGATCCTGGCTGTGCCAACCTGGGCGGTCTTGGCGTGCACTTTGGGACTTTGCTCAGAAGTTTCCACATCTATGAAGTGGGCAGACAATGAGTGAGAGATGGATGATTGAGAAAATTGCTCCAAAGCCCTGGCACACACTTGCTTGACTAATAGTAGATAAAGCAAACCACAAAACTACTGTGGCAATTTTGACAACAGCAAGAACGCATGCACATGGAGTCCAGCCCGGCGCTGCTGCTTAACTAAGCCGAGCTCTCTGTCACCTCTTCTGAGCCTCAGGCCCTCCATCTGCCGAGTGGGAAATGATGGCAGACTACATCGTGCAATGCACCAGGACACGGTCACCCCTAGTGTGGAAGAGCTGGGTGCAGGGTAGGGCAAGGACTTGGGGGCAGGCACGAGGCAGGAGCATGAGAGCGTGAGCACGTCTGTGCATGCATGTCGAGTACAAACGGCCTGGAGAGCCCCACCCTGTCCACTGCCAAAGGGAAAAGGTTACTGGGCTATCTCCCTCAACCCCCAAGAACCGTGCTCAGTCCTGTTCAAACCTGTCTGAAGCCTCAGAGCCAGTAAGTGGCCAAGCAGAGCTATGAACTCAGGTCTTATTGCTGAGGCCTCAGTCCCTGTTACTCTACAGTGCTGGCCTCTGGGTGGGGTCACTTCCAGGGCCTTGGATGAATTCACGGCAGCTCAGTTGCAGTTGGTACCAGAAGCCTGCCCAGGTCTCTGCAGGCCAGCATTCACCCCATCCATGATCTGAAGACCCCTTGGTCTACGGATGCCAACCACAGGAGGAACCACTGCCACAAGCATTTGGGAGTTCCAGGTTGGCACAATGATCTGATTCAGGGGCCTAGTGGCTATATTTCCTGCACAAAGAAAGCTGTCCAGCCTAAGAAACTTCTGGTACCCTTTTAGGGAAACACACAGGCAAACTTTCCAAAGCACAGATGGGGAAACCACTGCCCACAGAGGAAAAGGAATGTGCCCAAGTTCACACAATTAGCTTGCAATGAAAACGAGGCTGTGGTTCAGCTCTTCCTGCTCCCGGTGCAGCAGTTCTTAGATCATCTCTATCACCTACACTCTGCTGTCTTTTCTAGGATATCCGTTGGAATTAGAACAGAAGGAGTCCAAAGGAAATCTCCTTGGATGAGGATGCTGGTAACAATCGCTGTTGAGGAGGCCTGGGCAGTCAGTGCTCTCTTGATGCCAACCACTAGGGGGAAATGTTGGCTTCACACAGCTTGGTTTTGTTGAGAGACTGTTAAGAGGCCATCAGAGAGAGGAAATTAGGAGAGCTCCATTAACTTACTTCTATCTCACCTGATTTTCTTCCCTTATAGACTGTTCAGTGTGCCTAATGCCACGATTCCCTTCAGTGCCACCTGTGGAGGGAGGGAAGAGGGACATGGAAGGAGGTCCAGAGGCAGATGCAGGTTAGATAAGCCACAGAGACTCAGAAGACCTCCTAGCTCCCATCCCAAGAGAAAGGAAGAGGAGTGGGTGTCTCTAGCTGAAGCCTTCAACGCAAGACAGGCCCAGCTGCAGACTCAGCATCCCATTCTAGATCTCTTAGAGAATGTTTATCCCAAATGCCAGCTCCAACTGATTGGGAAGCTCTGTTCTGCAGAGGGTGCTGAGGCCTGTCCAGGTTCATGGGGAGAGTATGGTGACTGATCATTCTGTCCACCATCGGCAAGTCACAGATTCCTGTGAGCTTCAGCTACTGTACCATCTCAGTCATGACCCTTCTTCCTTCCAGGAAGCCTCACTCTACTGCAACCTCCAAGTGTCCTGGGCAGTGGACAGGGCGGAAGCAAGTGAGCCCCTTTGAAGGGACGGGAACTGAAGACTCACAGAGCCAGCAGATTGTCCCAGGGATGCAATGTAACTGAAAATAACAGGCAAGAGAACCTGGGTAGGGGGCTCCATCTCCCCTCTTATTACTGCAATGCATCCACAGAAGCGTGTTTTCTGTTGCCTCTGCCCTCATGGGGCGGCAGTTAGGGCTTCTTCAGTGAAACTGAAAGGGGTGAGAGTTCAGCCACGTGAGGCTGTGAGAGGCTGTTGCGGTCTCCGCGGCAGGGAGCTGCCCTACCCCACCCCTACACACCCTTCACACACCCCTCAGCTGCCCATGAACACACCCCACCAGAGAGGAAAGGGGAGCTCAGTCCAGGTGAGATTGTGCAACCAGCTCCACCCATCTGCACCTGCCTGACAGCCGCCAGCACGGGCTGCAGCTCTCCCTGCTCTGACGGAGGAGCGCGTTGCTCAGAGGGTCCCAGCCTGAGACTCAGATGAGGCCACCTCGACCCTGGAAGAGGCCGGGGTGCAGTCACCACCCCCCGCAAAGGCCATGCGACACAATGGGAGGAACACTGGGTCTCAGACTGAGGCTTCAGCTCAGCCACTCACCCACTCTGAGTCCTTGGCTAAGTCCCCACCCAGCCCTGGGCTTCCGTTTCCTCTCTGTTCCATGAGGGTTCGTGGCCTCCAAACACCATGAACTACAGCCAGCAGCATCAGAGCCACCCAGGCACCGGGCCAAATCCCAACCCCAGACCCAAGCAAAGACCTAAGCATGAGGCTTGGAAGCTATACTGTGAAGCAGTTTCCCACAGGACTCTGAGATCTCGAGATAGAACTCAATCCCTCGGCAAAAGGCCGTCAGCTGCCAAACCAGCAGCCTCATCTCAATGACTTCCTTGAGCGGGTCCTAAGCAATCTCAGCCATTTTCTGAGCTGGCCAATGGATGCAAGAGGTGAAGGGAGGCTCAGAGTCTGCCCAGCAGCAGCATCAAATGTAGGGGGTGGGGGAACGACCCAGCCAGCTCATCTCTGAACACTGGCTCACCCTGAAAAGAACCTGGCTCACTCGGGGTGCAGTCTCCTTGCTGAGTGAACAAACAAATGTCAAAGCTGGAGTCTGAGGAATCACGCCAACCTCTTCTCAATGCTCAGATGTGATGACTGTGGTCAGGCCAGTCGCTATGGAACCAACCCCAGAAAGATGAGAGTGGCAGCAAATCTTTACGAAGTCCTTGCTCAGTGCCAGGCCGACAGGTAACTGCATCACCTGTGAACTGCACAACCCCAGGGAGCATGCGATATATTTAGCTCCATTTCACAGGTGAGGAATAGGGGGCTGGTGTACCCAGCCAGTAAGCAGCAGCACTATGGGGCCCTCTCATCAGAGGGGGACAGGGGGCTCCCACAGGCTCCCGGCTTCACAGATGCTATGAGATGCCAACCCCAGGCTTCCTAATGGGGCTCAGATGCCCATACCATCCTGGCCTCTTCCAGAAAGGCGTTCAAGTCAGAGCTGAAAGGGGGACCCAGGACAAGTGGCTCACTTGCTCTCTTAACAGGTGCTAAAATGACTCCGAGGCACCCCTGCAGGCACCTCCTTTCTGACTGATGGGGTGTGCAGGTGCCAGTGGGGCCCACGAAGGGCTAGATGGGACCCTGGGGACAGAATAAGCTGGCACCTGTCCATAGTCATCCAGGCCAAGAGTCACCATCAAGCCAGGCTGCTGGGTCTCTTCCTTCAGAACTTCATAATCGGCTTTCCTAAAACTCTGCCCTCCTCCCCCGCCTACTTCCACCTCACTCCAGTCTCCAGCTTACGGCCACCCTGCCGGCCCTACCTCAGTCCATCTCCCTGGTTGTTGAGCCTCCAGGCACGAAATCTGTGAGCTTCATAACAGCCTCCCAGTGTGTAATTACACGTTGAGGTAGATACTTAATTAGTGTCTGTCTCCCCCCACAAAGGCAGGGACACTGTCTTATTTGTCTGTTTGCCCAGTGCTAGAAAATGGTGGGCCCTCAATAAATGCTTATCAAGAAACAAGCAAATCCAGTAGGAGGCAAAATGCAAAGTTGAGAGTGAATGGTCGCAATAGCAAAGACTGACAGAACCCCAAATGGGCAGAAATTGATCAGGGTTGGGGCAGATGGAAAAGAAGGAGTCAGTCAGGGAAGGCTTCCTGGAAGAGAAGTTAGGCTTCAAAAGGTGAGTAGGAGTTCGGTGGTCATTTCAAGAGGGTGGACCCTCACAGGGCAGAGGTGGGGCTGTTCTTGGTGGGAGGGGTCCAGGAGGGGGTCAGACTGAGACTCCACCTCTGAGAGGAGAGGCTCCCTCACACTGCACTGCCCACCTGGCAGAGAAGGAACAGAGGGTCGGCCCTCCTGTGGGCAGCAATGGCTGGGAAAGTTCAATGCCAGGTTCATTCAAACACTCAGCATCCGTGCCCATAGGATACACAGGGCTGCCCCAGTTAAGCTTTGGGGGGCACTGTTGTGTTTCCTTTGGAGGCTGTTTTCATTAATAAAAGGTGTGGAGGCCTGCATGGGCCACCACCTCAGCCATCCCTGTCCCTCAATGCCATCGCAGCCTGTATGGTCCCCTATCCCCATCCCCAAACATCAAGAAGGTAGAGACAAAGCATCAGCTTTGCCAGCACCATAGCCAAAAACACCAGCATCGCACCCACAAGAAAAAACTGTCCTGCAACGCTGCCGGAGCTGGGGCCAAACCTCCAACTCCAGGCACAGTCACGCTATGCAGGCACATCATTCTCGTTGTTCCGTCACTAAGTCACGTACGACTCTCTGCAACCCCGTGAACTGCAGCACGCCAGGCTCCCTGTCCTTCACCATCTCTCAGAGTTTGCTCCAACTCATGTCCACTGAATCAGTGATGTCATCCAACCATCTCATCCTCTGTCGCCCCCTTCTCCTCCCGCCCTCAATTTGTCCCAGCATCAGGGTATTTTCCAGTGAGCTGGTGCTTCACATCAGGTGACCAAAGTATTGGAGCTTCAGCTTCAACACCAGTCCTTCCAATGAATATTCAGGGTTGATTTCCTTTAGGAAACATTGACACATCGTACCAAACCTTAGCCGCACCTTCACCTAGTCACAAGCCCTGGCACATCCAATCTGACCACAATGCCACCACCCCCGTCACTAAGCAGTTACAGCAAAGACCACGAACGCCACAGCAATACCACGCAGCCCCACAGCCAAATCCATCCTCCCAGGCACCTTAAAGATGTGTCATCAACACAAATCCCACATCCCATGACAGTCAGCAGGACACAAATACCATCATCACACCCTAACCCATGAGCGACATGTTACAACCATGCCCCTAAGGAACACACTCGCAGTCACACATCACAGTCGCCAGCCCAAAAAGCTCACAGAAAAGGCCTTACCTGCCAGAGCTTATAAAACAAGAGTCGGATCTAACATCCAGTATTCCTCTTGTGCCTGCTTATCCAAGGGTCCTGGGGCCACCTGGAGGGGGCTTTTGGAGGGGCCTCACACTGACCGGGTGTGCAGCCCACCAGACCTGGCTCTGGATCCCACTGGTACCTGCCCCCACACAGTACAATGTCCCCCAGAACACACCCAGAACACACCAGACCAGCAGCTGCACAACAGCGGGTCGCCCTCTCAGTGCTCCTCTCGGTCCCTTTGGGACCTGCCTTCTCCACCCCACCCCACCCACCCCAATAAGCCAGTCACGCTCTCCAGATAAATGCCCCATCAGACGCCCTGCCTGAATTCTCAGAGGAAGTCCTAGGAGACTAGAAGGGCTTTTTAAAAAGCTCCCAGAGGCTCTGACACGGAATCCAACCCCCAGGGAATCCCTGTGGTANTCCACCCCACCCCACCCACCCCAATAAGCCAGTCACGCTCTCCAGATAAATGCCCCATCAGACGCCCTGCCTGAATTCTCAGAGGAAGTCCTAGGAGACTAGAAGGGCTTTTTAAAAAGCTCCCAGAGGCTCTGACACGGAATCCAACCCCCAGGGAATCCCTGTGGTAAAGCCTGACATGAGGACCAGAGGGAAAGAAACCCTCCTTGCCTTTGGGGTGATATCCAGCCTTCTGGATTCCACACAGCAGCCCCACTCACCAGAAGGAGGCCTTGGGGGCGATCTCAGTCTCCCTGTCTGCAGAATGGGGACCTTCATCCAGTCAAGATCACCCCAGCTGGTCCCTGCTGAGCAGACACTCCTCAATACCTCTTGCAGGGCCAAGCCTCGTGCAAAAAAGCTGGCAGTACAGTGCTGCAGCGCTGGGGCCTTAGTGTATTATTAGAATGTACTATTCAGCTAGGGCTGCCATAACCAAATACCACTGGGTGGCTTAAACAACAGAACTCATTTTCTCACAGTTCTAGAGGCTAAACGTCTGCCAGCAGGGTTGGTTCGTGGTGAAACTTCTCCTCAAGGCTTACAGGGCAAGTCTGCCTTCTCGTTGTGTCTTCATACGGCCTTGTCTCTGAGGGTGAAGAGAGATCTCTGCTGTCGCTTCATCTTCTGATAAGGATGCCAGTCCTACTGGATGAGGGCCCACCTTTATGACCTCATTTAACCTTAATTACCTCTTTACGGGCCCTATCTCCAAAACAGTTGCGCTGGGGTTTAGGGCTTCGAAACACGAATTTCGGGACGGAAGCAATTTAGTCCATAAAAGGGGGAAAGGCTTGTCGGTTTGGCAGTCTAACAGGCCTGGGTTAGGAAACGTCACCTTCTGAGCTTGCTTATCTGTAAGTAGGAAACAAGTGTTCACAGTGTTGTTTGAGGATTAAAATAAAAAGGTAAAGGGACTTCCTTGGTGGTCCTGTGGCTAAGACTCCATGCTCTCAAAGCAGGGGGCCCGAGTTCCATCTCTGGTCAGGGAACTAGATCCCACATGCTGCAACTAAGAGTCTGCGTGCGGCAACTAAAGATCCTGCGTGCGGCTATGAAGACCAAAGGCCCCACATGCTGCAACAAAGACTGGGCACAGCCTGATTAATTAAATAAAATGAAATAAACATTTTTTGTTTTTAAATGAACATCTGCTTATTTAACTTACGTGCAGAGTACATCATGAGAAACGCTGGGCTGGAAGAAGCACAAGCTGGAATCAAGATTGCCTGGGGAAATATCAATAACCTCAGATACGCAGATGACACCACTCTTACGGCAGAAAGTGAAAAGGAACTAAAAAGCCTCTCGACGAAAGTGAAAGTGGAGAATGAAAAAGTTGGCTTAAAGCTCAACATTCAGAAAACGAGGATCATGGCATCTGGTCCCATCACTTCATGGGAAATGGATGGGGAAACAGTGGAAACAGTGTCAGACTTTATTTTGGGGGGCTCCAAAATCACTGCATATGGTGATTGCAGGCATGAAATTAAAAGACGCTTACTCCTTGGAAGGAAAGTTATGACCAACCTAGATAGCATATTCAAAAGCAGAGACATTACTTTGCCAACAAAGTTCTGTCTATTCAAGGCTATGGTTTTTCCAGTGGTCATGTATGGATGTGAGAGTGGACTGTGAAGAAAGCTGAGCGCCAAAGAATTGATGCTTTTGAACTGTGGTGTTGGAGAAGACTCTTGAGAGTCCCTTGGACTGCAAGGAGATCCAACCAGTCCGTTGTAAAAGGGATCAATCCTGGGTGTTCTTTGGAAGGAATGATGCTAAAGCTGAAACTCCAGTACTTTGGCCACCTCATGCGAAGAGTTGACTCATTGGAAAAGACTCTGATTCTGGGAGGGATTGCGGGCAGGAGGAGAAGGAGACAACAGAGGAAGAGATGGCCGGATGGCATTACTGACTCGATGGACGTGAGTATGAGTGAACTCTGGGAGTTGGTGATGGACAGGGCAGCCTGGCGTGCTGCAATTCATGGGGTTGCAAAGAGTCGGACACGACTGAACCGAACTGAACTGATGGAGCAAGATGAAAGCTGGAGCCAGCTTGGAGAGATCGCTCGGTAACATTCTGTTGGTAATATGAAATCAGCTGTAGGTAGACAATTTACATCATGGAAACTGGTCAACCCTAAAAATGATGGCTCCCACCCCATCCCCAAGCCCGCTGTTACACAATCACCAGGACACCACTGAACACAATACTGTAAGTACAGAACTTTCTACTCAGTGCTGCCAGACAGGCAAACAGAAAGAACAAGGAAAAAGGAATACCACTCACAATATCTTTCTATGCAAAACTAACAGAGCGAAGGAAAACAGTTTCCTTGCTATCACTGACGTGCAACATAGTAGGTGTTTCCCGTTATGCTGTGGGTTGCCATTTTCTCTCCACTCCCCAGGTCTGACCTCACAGTTCTATGGCCACACCCAGCTGCTCCCACCCTCATGCCTTTGCCTACACACTGCCTGCAGCACGCCACTAGTGTCCCCAGCAGCCCAATAGGCCTGGGCCATCAGGGCCCCTGCACTGGGCTTTGTTTGCACCCTTAGAGGGCTTGGCGCTGGCCCTCCTCCAGCAACCCCCTCTGGACCCACATTTGCCTGCCTAAATGCCCCTGTGCCTGCTTTCAGGGCCCATCATCCATGGGAGACTGCGCGGTGTGTGTGCACTCTGAGGCCCGGGGGGCACCACTTGTACTCTGTCCTAGCTTCAGCAAACCTGCCGTCCAATATCTTCACAGTTCTAGAATAAGAAATTTGTCAGTGTCGATGATGGTGATCCTTCAAAGCCTAAGGTCCTCATCTCCTCCATAAGCCATAAACCATAGCCAGCACTGCCCCTAGAACAGTTTTGTATCACATTTAGTCATTTAAGTCCTTATGACTGCTTTGATGTGACCAGTCAAGGTTATTTCAAGTTATTCCAATAAACCTTTGTATTTCTATACTAAAATCTGTTTTTATTCTTAACATAACTCTTGGGGGAAAAGGAACATGCTATTATTTCCACCTAACACACAGAAGACTTAGAGCTATTAAGTTACTTGCCCAAAGTCACTAGCCAATCTGGCCATGAAGCCAAAAGTCTGCATGGGTGCTTATGTATGTCTCCCTCTAATCAGATGATCAACTTCCTTGAGGGCGGGGATAATGTCTTATACTTATCTGGACTTCGAGGGGCTACTAGGCAACAAAAATACAGTTCCTAGAAGTGTGAATGGGGCTTCCCAGGTGGCTCAGTGGTAAAGAATTCACCTGTCAATGCAGGAGCCACGAGCGACACGGGTCCGATCCCTGGGTTCAGAAGATCCCCCAGAGGAGAAAATGGCAACCCACTCCAGTATTCTTGCCAGGATAATCCCATGGACAGAGGAGCCTGGCGGGCTATAGTCAATGGGGTCGCAAAGAGTCAGACACGACTGAGTGAGCACTCACGCATGAGATGTAAAAATTAGGTCCCTTTTTTTTTCTTTAAACTTTACTCATGAGAAACTGAACACAATGTGATAGCTGGAGAAGGCAGCTTNCCCATGGACAGAGGAGCCTGGCGGGCTATAGTCAATGGGGTCGCAAAGAGTCAGACACGACTGAGTGAGCACTCACGCATGAGATGTAAAAATTAGGTCCCTTTTTTTTTCTTTAAACTTTACTCATGAGAAACTGAACACAATGTGATAGCTGGAGAAGGCAGCTTCAGGACTTCAGAGCTCCTCCCCGTCACGAAGCTAGAAAGCAGGGCCTCCTTCAACCCCGTCACGAAGCTAGAAAGCAGGGCCTCCGTCAACCTTGAGGAGGCTTAGGTGCAGCTGAGGGGGGTGCTGTGCTGTCACGGAGCTGAGGGGGATCTGGAGATGGAATACTGTCCCCCACAGATGCCCATGCCCTAAACCTCCAAACCTGGGACTAGGCTAAGTTATAACGGGTTTTGCAGATGTAATGAAGTCAAAGACCTTGCGATGGGGAAATTACTTTGGGTTATCTGGTTGGGTTCCACGTAATTACAGGGTTTTTATAAGGAGGCAAGAGAGTCAAAAAGGAGATGTGATGATAGAAGTTGAGGTCAGAGCAACGTAACCACAACCAAGGAACGCGTACAGCCTCTAGAAAGTCTTCAAAGGCAAGAAGACAGATTTTGCCCTGACTCTCCAGTAAGAAATGAAGCCCCGCCATTGGTGCAAGTCCAATGAGACCCAACTTGGCTGTCTGACCTCCAGAACTGTAAGATAACTTTGTTTGTAGTGATTTGTTACAGCAGCAATAGGAAGCTAAGACAACTCCTGTTCAATGTGTAAGAAACTGAAGCCCAGAGAGAAGGCAGTGGCCCTCGACTATGAGGACAGACCCAAGGAGAACACATCCATACATGACTACTGGAAAATCCATAGCTTTGACTAGACGGACCTTTGTTGGCAAAGTAATGTACTTGCGTCAAAGAGGTCACTTCTGAATGTGAGTCTACTCACTGTGTTATCCATAGAGAAATGCTGGCTAGCTGGAAAATGTCACCTTAACAACGTTTTGCAGAATGTGATTAAAATTATCAACCATATTAAAGTACATGCCCTTAACTCATATTTGTTTGTACATCTCTGTGAGATGGATACAGAGCATACATGTCTCTCTTATACACAGAAGTGAAATGCTTTCTAAAGGTAGATCACTGGCCAGTTTTTGAGTTATGAGAGACATTCCAGGGTCCTTAATTGAGTGACATATTCAACCAGCTCAACAGACTCCATATGTCAGTTTAGGGGAGAATGACAGTGTGTTTAGGTTGGCATGTAAAGTGGCTACATTCAAAGCCAAACTGGAATGATGGGGGTGGGAGGTGAACATTGGAATTTTTGGTGTTTCAAGCATTAGCAGAGATTTTGAAAGACTGAGTCAAAGCTGTCTTTCTCCTACCTGGTGCATGATCACCAATGCAATTCAGAAGGGTTCTAGTTTCTCCATATCCTTGCCAACATTTGTTACTTTCCATCTGTCTATATATATAATTAAAACACACACACACATATATGTTTGTTAACCATAATAACAAATGTGAAATAGAATACTGTGGTTTGGATTTTTATTTCCTAACATATTGAGCATCTTTTCATGTGCTTATTAGAGTCCACTGATATACCTTCTATAGAGAAATGTCTGTTCAAGTCCTTTGCCCATTTTTGAATTAAATTGTTTTTTTCTTATTGTTGAGTTATAGGAATACTTAATATATTTTGAATATTAACCCTTTATCAGATATATAATTAGAAAGTATTTTCCCTAGTCTTACGTTTGTATTCTGCTGATGTCTTCTTTGATGTACAGAAGCTTTTATTTGTTTATTTTGGCCACACTGCTCAGCTTGTGGAGTCTTAGTTTCCCAACCAGGGACTGAACCCAGACCCCAGTAGTGAGAGTGCCAAGTCCTAACCACTGGACTGCCAGGAATTCACCCAGATGCTTTTAATTTTGATGAAGTACAATTGTTTGTCTATTTTTTCCTTTGTTTCCTGTGTTTTGGGTATTCTGTTCTAGAAGTCAATGGTAAATCCTAAGTTATGAGGCTTTTCCCCTATGTTTTCTTCTATTTTATAGTTTTAGGTCTTACATTTAAGTCATATATTCATTTTGAGTTAAATTTTGTGTATGGTGTAACACACACGAAGGGTCCAACTTCATTTTTTTTTTTTTTGCACATGTATATCCAGTTTTCCCAGCACTATTTGTTGAAAAGACTATCTTTTCCCCATTGAATGGTCTTGGCACCCTTGTCAAAAATTATTTGCCCTTATATTTGAAGGTTTGTTTTCAGTCTTCCTGTTCTGTTCCATTGATCTGTGTTACCTTTATGCCAGTACTATGATGTTGCCATACTGTAACTTTGTATAAGTTTTGAAATCGAGAAGTATTCCAACTTTGTTCTTCTTTTTCAAAATTATTTGACTTCTCATGGTCCCTTGAGATTTCATATAAATTTTAGCATGGGTTTTTCTATTTCTGCCCAAAAATGGCATTGGAATTTTGATAGGACTTGCATTTAATCTCTAGATCACTTTGGGTAGTATTGACATCTTATCAGTATTAAATCTTATAATCTATAAATACTTGATGTTTTCCCATTTACCTTTGTCTTCTTTATACAGTGTTTGTATTTTCCAGTGTATAAATCTTTTACTTCCTTTCAGTTAATTCCTAAGTATTTTATTCTTTTTGATGCTATAGTAAATGAAATCCTTTTCTCCATTTCTGTTTTGACTTGTTCATTGTTAGAATGTAAAAACACAACTGATTTTGTATAGATTTTTTTATCCTGCCACTTTGCTGAGTTTGTGTATTCTATCAGTTTTTTTGTTGAATCTTTAGATTTTCTGCGTATAAGATCATGTCATCTATTGCAAACTATTATATAGAGTAGACAAACAACAAAGTCCTACTGTATAACACAAGGAACTATATTCAATATCCTGTGGTAAACCATAAGTAATGGAAAAGAATATGAAAAAGAGTGTATATGTTGGGTTGGCCAAAAAGGTCATTTGGATTTTTCCATAAGATGTTACAGAAACATTTGAACGAGCTTTTTGGTCAACCCAATATATGTATGTGCTGTGTGCTTAGTTGCTCAGTTGTGTCTGACTCTTTGCAATCAAACCATAAGTAATGGAAAAGAATATGAAAAAGAGTGTATATGTTGGGTTGGCCAAAAAGGTCATTTGGATTTTTCCATAAGATGTTACAGAAACATTTGAACGAGCTTTTTGGTCAACCCAATATATGTATGTGCTGTGTGCTTAGTTGCTCAGTTGTGTCTGACTCTTTGCAATCCCATAGACTGTAGTCCACCAGGCTCCTCTGTCCATGGAATTCTCCAGGCAAGAATACTGGAGTGGGTTGCCATGCCCTCCTCCAGGGGAATTTTCCCAACCCAGGGATTGAACCTAGGTCTCCCGCATTATAGACAGATTCTTTACCATCTGATAACTGAATTACTGTGGTATAGCAGAAATTAGCACACCATTATATGTCAACTGTACTTCAATAAAATAAATTTTAAAAAGAGCATGTCATCTGTGACTAAGATCGTTTTACCTCTTCCTTTCCAGTATAGATACTCTTTATTTTTCTTGCCTGATTGTTCTGGCTAGAAATTCTAATACTGGGTTGAAGTGGTAAAAGTGGGCATCCTTATCTCGTTCCTGATCTCAGAGGAAAAGATTATGGTCTTTTGCCATTGACTATGATGTTAATTGTGGGTTCTTTAAGGATAGTGTTTATTGTGTTGGGGTAATTTCCCTCTAGTCCCAATTTTGTTCTTCTTCTCTTCTTTTTTTTTTTAATCATGAAAAAGTGTTGAATTTTGAATTTTGTTAGGTACATTTTTCTGTATCACCTGAGATGATTGTGGGTTTTGTGTCTTCATTCTGTTAATGTGATATGTTGCTTTAGTTGGTTTTCATAAGTTAAATCATTCTTGTATGCCAGGGATAAATTTCATATGGTTATGACGTATAATCATTTTAATGTGCTGAATTCTCTTTGCAAGTACTTTATTGAGGATTTTAAAATCAATATATGTAACAAATATTGATCTTTAGCTTTCTTTTCTTGTAGGGTTTTTGTCTGGTTTTATTATCAGGGCAATGATGGCTTCATAGAATAAGTTAGAAAGTATTGCTGCCTCCTTTGGTTTTTTGGAAGCATTTCAGAAGGAGAGGTGTTAGATCTTTAATGTTTGGTAGGCAGTAAAGCCATGTGAGAGTTGGACTGTGAAGAAGGCTGAGCACCGAAGAATTGATGCTTTTGAACTGTGGTGTTGGAGAAGACTCTTGAGAGTCCCTTGGACTGCAAGGAGATCCAACCAATCCATTCTGAAGGAGATCAGCCCTGGGATTTCTTTGGAAGGAATGATGCTAAAGCTGAAACTCCAGTACTTTGGCCACCTCATGCGAAGAGTTGACTCATTGGAAAAGACTCTGATTCTGGGAGGGATTGGGGGCAGGAGGAGAAGGGGACAACAGAGGATGAGATGGCTGGATGGCATCACGGACTCAATGGACGTGAGTCTGAGTCAACTCCGGGAGTTGGTGATGGACAGGGAGGCCTGGCGTGCTGTGATTCATGGGGTCGCAAAGAGTCGGACATGACTGAGCAACTGAGCTGAACTGAAAGCCATCTGGTACATCTGTTTTTTATAATTATTATTGGGAGGTTTTGAGTACTGGCTCAGTTGCTTTTCTAGATATATATCTGTTCAGATTTTCTACTTCATAATTCTGTTTGGGTAAATTTTGTGTTTCTATGAATTTGTCCATATTTTCTAGGCTATCCAGTTTTTTGTCATACAATTATCCATAATTTTTCCTTATAATCCTTTTTATTTTAATCTGTGGTAATGTCATCACTCACATTTCTGATTTTACTAATGTGTGTCTTTTCCCTTTTATTCTTAGTCTCACTAAAGGCTTATCAATTTTCTAGGTCTTTTCAGATTACTGATTTTGGATTTGTTGATTTTTCTCTATTGTTTTTCTATTTTATGTAATTAGGCTTTTGCCTTTGTTATTTCCTTCCTTCTGCTAGCTTTGGGTTGAGTTTGTTTTTTCTGGTTCCTTAAGTAGTAAATTATGTTTTTAAGTACTTCTTTGAATTTTCTTCCTAGCACTGTTTTCACTACACCCCATAAGTTTTAGTAAATTGTGTTTTAATTTTCATTCATATATAAGTATTTTCTAATTTCTCCCTGATTATACGTGGTATAAAGGGGGAAAGATTAACCTGCTCTCTCCTCTTGCAAGAAATTAACAGAAAGTAAAAAAAAAAATTTAACTTTTACTTTTATTATAGAAAAGTTTAAACATATATAAAGGTAGAGAAAATAGTATAAGGAATTCCTCTGTATCTGTCACCCAGTTTCAACATTTATTAACTTACTGTCATTTTTATTTCACCCATACCATTGGTTCACTACCAGGGGTGATTTTATCATTTCAGTGCTGGAGTGTCTTGAAATATTTTTGATTGTCACAACTTGAGAGAGGGTAGGAGTGGTGAAAAGAGTAGGTACTATTGCACAGGCAATCACTGAAAAACAAAGAATTCTCCAGCATAAAATTTCAGCTGAAGTTGAGAAATCCTGCAGGATTTAAAATATCTATCTATCTATCTATATACACACATACACATATGCAATTTAATATCTTTATATTTTTATAATATTTATTTTTTTTATCCATGAATAGGAGAGGTTTTGCTATTGGTTCAGGTATACTTTGATGTCATTCAAGACTGTTTTAAATTTTTCCTCATATAAGTTTTTCATATTTCTTTTGAATTTATTTCCCTAAATTTTTGTATAAATGAAGATTATTGATTTTAGTATGTTAATTTTATATCCTGCTATGTCACTGATCAAGTTTTATCGTTGATTCTCTGAGGTTTAATTTTAGATGTAGCATTAATAGCATCAGCAAATAGAAGTAGTTTAATTTTCTCTTTAGTCATCCTATGCCTCTTTATACACAAAGCCAAAAGGCTTTGCTTGTGTACTTGTATTGGTTAATACATCTAGTACAATGTTGAATAGAAATGAAGGTAGTTGGTATCCTTGCCTTGTTCTTGACTGTGGTGGAAATGTCTCTAGAGTTTCTTTATTAAATAAGATACTGATTTTAGGACTAAAGTATATTTACTTTACCTTGTTGAGGAAGTATCTCTCAATCCCTGTTTTCTTGTGTGTGTTTATTATTAATGGTGCTGAATTTTTTTAAGGCTTTCTCATTTTCTCTAGATACACTCATTTTTTTCCCTTAAATACATGTTATGGGATACTGTGGTAAGTGGTATAATAAGGGGAATAGATTGTTTGGGCTCAGAGTCGGGAAAGGGTGACAGACGAGCCAGCGTTGGAACTGAATCTGAAGACTACAAAGAAGTTTGACATGTAGAAAAAGTAGGGAATATATTCAAGATTAGAAATAATTACAGAAATGAGAATGATGTCATGGAGATAATTTATGAGCCTGTCATATGCTTTGGGTGCTAGACTGCATTTCCTAGTTCATATTTCTCTTCTGATCCCTTCTCTCCATTCTCCTGGTCATGCGTATATGCACACCTTCTTTAAATGAGGATCCCTTATTTTATTCATCCTAGTACATCATCTCTCATTCATTATTGTTTTATATACAGTGTTCCTTCCTATGTTTTCCCCTTCCTAGTGCTTTTTTAATCCTGAAAGTGAGGCCTTATTTAGATATCATTAATATTTACTCCTTCTGTACATTTAGTCTCAGCTAATCATGTGAATCATCGGCACTTCCTTTTTTTATTTTTTTTCAGAATGTAAGAGCAGCCCTAAAACCACAAAGGCAACTCAGACTCAAGACTCATCATTTTCAGGGCTAATAAGGAAAACACTCAAAAAGGATGAACCGTGGAATTTCATATCAGAAAACCCCTGCATATATGAAGACAGAATAAAGAAACAGAAGGACAAAAGTGAAAGTTTACAAATAATTTCAGTCACCCATACAAAAATCCTCACTGTAGAAAGAAGCCATAAAAATAATGACTTCAGCCAAAATTTCAGCCTGAAATCAATGTTTGTTAAGCAACAGAGGGTTGCTAGAGAAAAAACACCCTCAAAATATGAAATACAAAGAAATAGCTTCAGACAGGATTCAAATATACTTAGCCAATCGAAAATAAAGACAGCAGAAAAACGCCATAAATGTAACATATGTGAAAAAGCCTTCATTCACAAGTCATCCCTTCGTAAACATCAGAAAAACCATACTGGAGAGAAATTATTTCAATGTGATGAATGTTTGAAAGCCTTCAACCAAAGCTCAGCTCTTATTCAACATCAAAGAACTCATACTGGAGAGAAACCATATATATGTAAAGAGTGTGGGAAAGCCTTCAGCCATAGTGCATCCCTTTATAAACACGTAAAAATACATACTGTGGAAAAATCCTACAAATGTAAAGAATGTGGTAAATCCTTTGGCAGAAGGTCTGCCCTTTTTATACATCAAAAAATTCATGCTCAAGACAATCCCCACAAATATAACCCAGGAAGGAAGGCATCCACTTGCAACCTACCTGGATGTCAGAGAATTCATCCAAGAAAGAAGACCTATTTATGTAACGAATGTGGTAACACCTTTAAGTCTAGTTCATCCCTTCGATACCACCAGAGAATTCACACAGGAGAGAAACCTTTTAAATGCGGTGAATGTGGGAGGGCCTTCAGTCAGAGTGCATCTCTTATTCAGCATGAAAGGATTCACACTGGAGAAAAGCCTTACAGATGTAACGAATGTGAAAAAGGTTTCACTTCTATTTCACGACTTAATAGACATCGAATAATTCATACTGGAGAGAAATTGTATAATTGTAATGAGTGTGGTAAAGCCTTGAGTTCCCACTCGACACTCATTATTCATCAGCGAATTCATACTGGAGAGAAACCATGTAAGTGTAAAGTGTGTGGGAAAGCCTTCAGACAAAGTTCTGCTCTCATTCAGCATCAGAGAATGCACACTGGAGAAAGACCCTATAAATGTAATGAGTGTGGGAAAACATTCAGGTGTAACTCATCCCTTAGTAATCATCACAGAATTCATACAGGAGAGAAACCATATCGATGTCTGGAATGTGGGATATCTTTTGGGCAAAGTGCAGCTCTTCTTCAACATCAAAGGATTCATACAGGAGAAAAACCCTTTGTGTGTATTACATGTGGGAAAACTTTTAGGCAGAGCTCATCACTTATTGCACATCAAAGAATTCATACTGGAGAGAAACCCTATGAATGTAATGCATGTGGGAAACTCTTCAGCCAGAGGTCGTCCCTTACAAACCATTATAAAATTCACATTGAAGAGGACCCCTTCAAAGTAGATTTGCCTGTGTGAAACCCTTAAACCAAAGCTCATTAGAATAAAATTGGTCCCACATATCTGTGGGTTCCACATCCACTGGTTCAAATAACTGCAAATTTAAAATTTTAAAAAAATTTTCAGAAATATCCAAAAAACAAAATTTGAATTTGCCACACACTGGCAACTATTTTCATAAGCATTCACACTGTATTGGGTATTTCAAGTAATATAGAGATGATTTAAAGTTTATGAGAGGATGTGCATAGGTTACATGCAAATTCTATGCCATTTTACATAAGAGACTTGATCATCCTCAGATTTTGGTATCTGGGGGGGGTCCTGGAATCAGTCCACTACAGATAGTATGGGACAACTGTATACACACTTGAGAATGACTTAGTAAATGTAATGAATATGATAAAACTTCAATTTTAATTTAGTCCTTATCAGTTATTTAATTTTAAGGAAAAGCTTTGACTGTGTAATAAATATGTGGAATACTTTAATATCTGTTAGTCACTTTTTAAAATATCTTGAGACAAATAAATCACAATTGAAAATACTGATTTTGGCCATTTGTAAGATAAATGTGAGGTTTTTCTGTCTCTTTATACAGTGTTATACACTATATGCAACATGTAAACAGAAAGAATCTGGGTATAAAGGTGCTGGATTTCTCACTAGAAAGACACCAATTGCATAAGCTTAATACCATGTCTCTTACAACTAACATTTTAATACCAAACAAAATCTTAAAATATATGCATTTTTAGAGCTAAGGACCAAATAATAGATAAAAATAAACTGCAGCCTACCTCAGCCTCTGCAACTTACTTTTCCTAAATTTCTGTCAAACTTGGTGCATGGTTTTCATCTAAAAAGAGGCCAAAAAACCCGCCCTCTGTTCAGTTCAGTCACTCAGTCGTGTCTGACTCTTTGTGACCCCATGAACAGGGAGGCATGCCAGGCCTCCCTGTCCATCACCAACTCCCAGAGTCCACCCAAACCCATGTCCATTGAGTCAGTGATACCATCCAACCATCTCATCCTCTGTCGTCCCCTTCTCCTGCCCTTAATCTTTCTCAGCATCAGGGTCTTTTCAAATGAGTCAGCTCTTCACATCAGGTGGCCAAAGAATTGGAATTTTAGCTTTAGCATCAGTCCTTGCAATGAATATTCAGGACTGATTTCCTTTAGGATGGACTGGTTGGCTCTCCTTGCAGTCCAAGGGACTCTCAAGAGTCTTCTCCAACACCACAACTCAAAAGCATCAATTCTTCGGCACTCGGCTTTCTTTATAGTCCAACTCTCACATCCATACATGACTACTGGAAAAACCATAGCCTTGACTAGACGGACCTTTGTTGACAAAGTAATGTCTCTGCTTTTCAATATGCTGTCTAAGTTGGTCATAACTTTCTCTTCCTCCTTTATTTTTCTTGTTACTTCCAAACTACACCTAAGAGTGTCCCAAAATTTTTACACAATTTCTAATTTTGTTTCAGCATTATTTTTCTTTGTTACACTGAAGTCATATTTATCATATTACTGTATTTGCTCTGTTCTGTACAGCATGCTAATATAAGTAGGAAAAAAATATGGTTTGATTAATCACTTTAAAGCTGTTAATTTTTTTTTAGTTCTCTGCAGAAGTCAGTTGGTCATAACTTTCTCTTCCTCCTTTATTTTTCTTGTTACTTCCAAACTACACCTAAGAGTGTCCCAAAATTTTTACACAATTTCTAATTTTGTTTCAGCATTATTTTTCTTTGTTACACTGAAGTCATATTTATCATATTACTGTATTTGCTCTGTTCTGTACAGCATGCTAATATAAGTAGGAAAAAAATATGGTTTGATTAATCACTTTAAAGCTGTTAATTTTTTTTTAGTTCTCTGCAGAAGTCCTAAGAACTTGTGACAGTCTTAAAAATGAATTAATTTCATGAAATAAAGTCTGTTTTCCCTACTTAAGATTTTCTAGTTTTTAAAAATCTCAGACTCCAAAGGAAAATAAAAGATGGGAAATTTTTCTAAACCTTTAAAAAACAGTTTACTCAGTAAATGCATAACCCCAAGTGTGAGCCAGCTATTATTCTAGGCACTGGAAATCATACAAAAGAAAAAGAACAGGCCTTCAGGAAGTCGTGATTTGACAGGCAAAAAGATGGAGTTGAAGAGAATAACAAATGAGTAAGCAGATTACAATGTGTTAAAGTAGTTTGCACAGAGAAACGGAAGTTACAATGATACTATCTTATAGAACACAAATACTGTGTTTTTGTGCTGGATGCATAAAGAAGGAATGGACCTACCCAAGGGAATCTGAAAGGACTAGGGACAGTGAGGTCTGAGCCTGGTTTTGGAAGAATAATAAGAATTCTCCAGAGAGGGAGATGAGTACTTCAAGAAGAGGGAGCCACATAAGCAAACATACAGGTGGGTGACAGCATGGCACATTTGTAGAATGTCTGTTAAGCGGTGAGAGTGACAGGCTGAAGCTTGAGAAGATGGCCGAGCCAAACGTCTTACTTGCCATCCTAAAGCATTTGAAATTGATTCGGAAATTGATACCAATGAAAGATCTTATATAAGGGAAGTGGGTCTAGCAATAAGGTGTAGAGACTGAGCTTAAAAAGTTGAAAACAGCTGAACAGACGAGCCTAGAAGTCGAGACCCAGAAGACTAGAATTCAGAGTAAAATACAGAATTGGTAGTCAAAACCATCGTGTGTGAACTTGTCCAGCATAGTATATAGATTAGAATGGGGAACAGGGGTCATAGATAAAACCCACAAAAATATCAGTAAATAAGGAGCTGGTGGAGGAAAAGTCATTAAACATGAAAAGGAATAGCCCCAGGGGTAGAAAAGCTGGAGGAGTGAAGTCAGTGAACCCAAAGGAGAATGGATCTCAGTAGTGTTGGGTGCCACAAATCACATAAAGAGAGTAAATCTGAATTAGTAGCTAGCATGTTGAAGACCTTGGCAAGAACAATTTCTGTTAACCAGGGTGAACAGAAGCCACATTATTCGAGGTTAGATGGAAGATGTGAACTTCAGGAAGTTTAAAAAAAGGGAAAAAAAGAAGTTTGTATTTCAATGGGAGAAAATGACAATATTTCTGTGTCAATAATTGAGGCAACAATGTATGCACATGTTGAGAGTGAATTAAAGAGGTCACTGGGACAGATTTTCTGAGATATTATGAGAGAATGAGAGCATAGGGAGAAGAATTCAACTTAGGCTGGAGAGAAAAGCTTACAGAAAGGAATGCAAATAAGTTTCTGTTTGACTTGGAAGTGAAAGAATTTGTATATGCTGATCTTATTTTCTATAAAGCCAGAGAAAGATTCCACTTTTTAAGATGGTGGCTATAGTAGCAATTTTCGGATCTTTGGGTACTTAAAAATCTTGAGTTTCAGTCTGTGTTAGGAGCTTTTTTAGGAAGTTACGATTCTGAGTTTACTCTGTACTCATTTCAGTAAGAAAGCTCTACTTTTATTTGTTCTATATGTTTGATATCTGTGTTAATTTTTGTTTGTTTTTTAAGAAGAGAATTTGCTTATAAAGTTGAAAAAGTACTTTAAAGGGTAAGAAAAAATGCTTTAAAAGACTGATTAACCCTGAACAGAGACAGGAAAGAATTGTAGGAGTTCAACAAGTGTGTGAAAGTAGACGGAATGACATTAACCCAGAGGAAAAGTTCATGTAATGGCAAAGAACATAGGAGACATGATGTCTTCACTGTACTAGTGTAAGTAGTATTTTTAACCATTTCCCAATTGTTTATTACTAGAACATGAATATGCAACTGATTTTTATATATTGACCTTACATCCAGTGATCTTGCTAAACTGACTTTCTCTCTTCAGTTCAGTTCAGTCGCTCAGTCGTGTCCAACTCTTTGCGACCCCATGAATCGCAGCACACCAGACCTCCCTGTCCATCACCAACTCCCAGAGTTCACTCAGACTCACGTCCATTGAGTCAGTGATGCCATCCAGTAGCTTGTTTATAGGTTCTTTGGAATTTTCTGCAAACATAATTGTTCAGTCGCTCAGTCGAATCTGACTCTTTATGACCACGTCGAGTGCAGCATGCCGGGCTTCCCTGTCCTTCACTATCGCCTGGAGTTTGCTTAAACTCATGTCCATTGAGCTGATGATTCTATCCAACCATCTCATCTTCTGTCACCCCCTTTTCCTGCTGCCCTCAGTCTTTCATAGCATCAAGGTCTTTTGCAATGAGTCAGCTCTTCGCATCAGGTTGCAAAGGATTGGAGCTGCAGCTTCACCATCAGTCTTTTCAATGAATATTCAATGTTGATTTCCTTTAGGATTGACTAGTTTGATATCCTTGATGTCCAAGGGACTCTCAAGAGTCTTCTCCAACACCACAGTTCAACAGCATCAATTCTTCAGCGCTCAACCTTCATTGTGGTTCAACACTCACATGTGTACATGACTACTGAAAAAACCATAGCTTTGACTAGATGGACCTTTGTCAGCAAAGGGATGTCTCTGCTTTTTAATATACTGTCCAGGTTAGTCATTGCTTTCCATCTAAGAAGCAAGCATCTTTTAATTTCATAGCTGCACTCACCATCTGTAGTGACTTTGGAGCCCAAGAAAATAAAATCTGTCACTGTTTCCATTTTTTCCCCATCTATTTGCCATGAAGTGATGGTACCAGATACCAGGATCTTCATTTTCTGAATGTTGAGTTTTAAGCCAGTTTTTTCACTCTCCTCTTTCACCTTCATCAGGAAGCTCTTTCATTTCTCTTCACTTTCTGCCATTATGGTGCTGTCACCTGCATATCTGAGATTATTTCTATTTCTTCTGGCAATCTTGATTCCAGCTTGTGCTTCATCCAGCTCAGCATATAGTATGATGTACTCTTCATGTAGATTGAATAAGCAAGGTGACAATATACAATCTTGACATACTCCTGTCCCAATTTTGAGCCAGTTCATTGTTCCATGTCCGGTTCTAACTACTGCTTTTAACCTGTATACAGGTTTCTCAGGAGGCAGGTAAGGTGATCTGGTATTCCAGATTCTCTTTAAGAATTTTCCATCGTCTCTTGTGATTCACACAGTCAAAGGCTTTAGTCTCATCAATGAAGCAGAAGTAGACTTTTGGGGATTCCCTTGCTTTCTCTATGATCCAACAGATGTTGGCAATTTGATTTCTGGTTCCTCTGCCTTTTCTAAATCCAGCTTGTACATCTGAAACTTCTTGGTTCATGTACTGCTGAAGCCTAACTTGACAGATTTTGAGAATTACCTTGCTAGCATGTGAAATGAGTGCAATTTTGCTTTGAATGTGGTGCACAGTTGTGTAGTTTGAACATTCTTTGTCATTGCCCTTCTTTGCAATTGGAATACAAACCGACCTTTTCCAGTCCTGTGGCCACTGCTGAGTTTTTCAAATTTTATGACATACTGAGTGCAGCACTTTTAACAGCATCATCTTTTAGGATTTGAAATAGCTCAGCTGGAATTCCATCACCTCTACTAGCTTTGTAACACACACACACACACACACACAAAACACACACATATAATAGCTACATTTCCTCAAATGCATCTAAGTAAATACTTAACTATTAAATGAAATACCCTGATTTGCTTGCTGCCCCAAATCAACAAGCAGACCACACTTCCTTTGGAACTCTGAAGTCTCTCATTCACACGCACTAACTTTATCCTAGCCACCTGCCCTTGCTGGCTCAGGTCTTCCCCTGGAAAATTCTGAAACAGTGGCAGCTGAGGTCTTTTCAACCCAGCACCTGGCCTCCCTCCGTCTGGCACCTTCACTGGCCAAGGATCACGTCATCCTTATACTGGAACCTGTCTTGATGACACGAATTCACAGGTTCCATATCTTTCGCCAATTCGCACTCCCACGCTCCAGTCCCCATGTTTGATCTAGCCCCCTCAGTGGGGCTGGAGGACATCACATCCTGAGCCTCTGTCCCTCAGGGTCCTTCTCACCTACCTCCCTCCCCGTCCTGGCACACCCCAGCAGCCCTGCTCCAGGCTGAGCCACCTGGCCACTTGGGCCTGCTCTGAGCGCTTCTTTCCTCCCCAGCCTCCCTGCCCTCCCACCATTCACTGTGAAGTGTGGGGGTACTTCTCCGGACCTCAGTTTCTCTGTCTGTACAATGAAGGAGGAAAGACTGAGATAGAAGTTCTTAGGTGGGGCCTGTACCTGGCTTTCAGAGTCGATGAAATCACATGCACACTTTTCTGTTTCAACATTCTTACGTAAAACAAGTCCACACTATCTTCAGAGTTCCACATGAGGGCTCTGCCCCTGTGTTAGTCAGCCCCAGGAACACAGGCTCTCTGAAGGCCTTTGGGGCTCTCACGCTCACATCCTGAATCCCCAAGATGCACGCACTCCCCACACCACACCCACAGCCCAGTGTACAATGGACCTCAATAAAGACCTAAAACACCTTCTCGTCTCCCCAAAATCCATGCTTCGTGACCAACAGCCCCTGACAACAAAATAAAAAGAGAGAGAGAAACACACCAAGAGCTTGATGCCTTTTATTCAACCTGAGAACCAAAGTATTTTAACAACTTTTATAACAAAAAAAGAGAAAAGTTCAAGAGTCACCCAGGACCTGGGGCCATGTCAAAGCTCTCACTCCACTTGGGCTCCCCCAGGAATCCAGACTGAGAAGTGGAGGACCAGGGCCAAGGACCAGAGGGAGGGAGGCTACAGGGCCAGGGGCGGGGAGAAGAGAGGAGCAGGGCCCAGCCAGTCCCCCTCCAAAGGGCCAAGGGGGCTCCCGGAAGAGCCAAAGGACAGAACTCACAGATTCAGCTCGACACCCACATGTCCCCAAACTGTGCCCCAACAAAACAGAGGCCTCCAGAAACAGCAAGCACCCTGTCCTGCACGCACAGGCAGCGGCTGGGAAATCTAAGCCCTGTCCATCCGGGAGGGTGCTGGGTGGGGTGGCCTCTAAAATCTCTTCTACTCTTGAGAGTCTTGGAACTCTTCCTCAGGACAGAAGAGAAGGCTGGGGCCTGGGAAAGCACAAGAGCCCTCCAGAGAGAGGCCT
Organism: Oreotragus oreotragus; assembly: GCA_006410675.1. Lineage (NCBI taxonomy): Eukaryota > Metazoa > Chordata > Mammalia > Artiodactyla > Bovidae > Oreotragus > Oreotragus oreotragus. The sequence goes on from SJYX01021581.1 coordinate 528,629, forward strand.
TAGTGGGTGAGTCAGGCCAGGGTCAGCAGAGAGGCCCGCGGAGGCCACCACGAGGGCCTCCTGACCGAAGTCACCCCATGTGCCCCTCTGCTTGTCGCTGCCCTTGCACTTTACACCATCACTCACACCAGTCTTCACGGGAACCCAGGGAGGATGAGGGTCTGACCCGAGAACAGAATGGGGAGTAGACAGAGCTAAGGAGGGAACAGCAAGGCAGGGGGAGACACTCTAGCTGGGAAAGCAAGCAGCAGCACTCACAGCAACGGCCCGGTGCACTAAGCTCTTTAAACGTGTGTTATCCTGTTCCCTACCCCCAGCCCCCATGAGGAGGCGGCGCTGCCAGTGCCCATGGGCCCAGAGAGAACATGCGCTCCCTCGTTCTGGACAAGGAGACTGAGGACAGCAGGGACCCGCAACCTGTCAAACTAATAAGCCACAGAAGCAGGATTGGACTCCAAGCAGCCCCTCCAGGGCCCACAAAACCAAAACAGTGTTGCAGTGTGTGAGAAGGGGGCGGGACATGGAGCCAGCATCAGTCACTGAACAAAATAACTAGAACAGCAGGAAATATGCCCAGATTCCAGAAGGAATTCACCCTGCTCCCCTCCACCCTGACCTGCAGCTCAGGGCAGGAGTCTTTTCTTTTATCTTTACTTCAGGGAGGGCAGGCTCTCCCAGAAGGCTCACTGGAACACTGGGCGTATGCTGAGGGACCAGGTCAGATGGGATTTTGCCACACCTCAGGGCAAATTCCAGAAATGATTCGGCCTCTACCAGGGGCAGCCAGACACAGCAGGCCTCGGGGGCTTTCTTATTTGGCAGGTGCTTAGATTGTTGGTAGGGCAGTGTCTGTCATATTTGCATAGCTTTTGGGCTCCACTTACATTTCACTCCACAGCAAACAAGCAATGCCAATCCCAAGCGTCCCAGACTTCTACATACCTGCTGCTGTGAGGGACAGTGGCAAAGAAGTTAGGGAGGGTAACCATATGACTGCTGGAGACATATGATGTCTGTTTATTATTTTATTCTTCAGTTCAGTTGCTTAGTTGTGTCTGACTCTTTGAGACCCCATGGACTGCAACACTCCAGGCGTCCCTGTCTATCACCAACTCCTGAAGCTTGCTCAAACTCATGTCCATCAAGTTGGTCATGCCATCCAACCATCTCAGCCTCTGTCGTCCCCTTCTCCTCCCGCCTTCAATCCTTCGCAACATCAGAGTCTTTTCCAATGAGTCAGTTCTTCACATCAGATGGTCAAAGTGCTGGAGCTTCAGCATCAGTCCTTCCAATGAATATTCAGGACTGATCTCCTTTAGAATTGACTGGTTGGATCTCCTTGCAGTCCAGGGGACTCTCCAGAGTCTTCTCCAACACCACAGTTCAAAAGCATCAATCCTTTGCCACTCGGCTTTCTTTATAGTGCAGCTCTCACATCCATACATGGCTACTGGAAAAACCATAGCCTTGACTAGAGGCACCTTTGTCAGCAAAGTAATGTCTCTGCTTTTTAATATGCTGTCTAGGTTTGTAATAGCTTTTCTTCCAAGGAACAAGCATCTTTTAATTGCGTGGCTGCAGTCACCATCTGCAGTGATACTGGAGCCCAAGAAAATAAAGCCTGTCACTGTTTCCATTGTTTCCCCATCTATTTGCCATGAAGTGATGGGCCGGGATGCCATGATCTTAGTTTCTTGAACTTGCATTTTAAACCAGCTTTCTCATTTTATTTTCATTTTAAAAGGGTGCATTTTATTCTTGCACCCTTTTAAAACAGGGTAGGAGGCTCAGAAAAGCCAAGCAACTTGCCCAAGGTCACAAAGACTGATAAATGGCAGAATCCTCAGACCCAGCACTCAAGTAGATCTGACTCAAAAGCCCTACCTTGAGCTATCCTCCATGCCAAGGCCCTGCTGTGCCTTCAGGGGCACTGCAGCTGGGGCAGCCCTATCTCAAGTCTCAACCCCTAGCAGTTTTTCCCAGCAACTGCCACTCAGGATGTGATGTCCCTCATTGGGCTGACTCAATAGCCTCGACCTTCTGACAGCTTGCTATCTGCCAGTTGATGTGGTCTGCCTGCTCACAGCTGTGTGCACAGTGCAGACCATGGGTGTGTGCTAAGCAGCTGAATCAGCGGATGGCCCTGCTGTGTCCTTGGCCCTTGCTACATCTCCTACATATATGGACAAAGACTGCACCCCTTCTCTGCACCCCCACAGCTCCTTGCAAGCAACAGATGCTCCCTCACACTGGGTGAAAGACTCTAACATGGAAAATGTGGTAGGAAATCTCTGGATCCAAATCTCAGCTCTGCCACTAACACACTGCCTGACGTGTGGGTCACTAGTTCAGTCCCTCTGAGCTTCCACACTCAGGACAGGTGTTGGGAGCCCCCAGCTTGGGAGGCTCTTGGAGGCCAGACCCTTCACCTGCTCCCAAGGAGCAACCCTGCAGCTGGGCCCTCGTTGCTGCTAGAAGCAGGCCTGGTGCTGGATGTGGGTCATTCTTAACCAAATGCACTTCCTCTGGTTTGTGAGATTCTATGCCTACCCAGGGAGCAGCCCAGCACCACAACTTTTTCATTTATATGCTGCTCAAGTTCAACTCTGGCCAGCTGTGTAAGGCAGGGGACTTGAGTCTCCAGCCCCTGGCCACTGAATCAGGAATGGTGGTACCCCTTCCCTCACCTCCTGCTTCATGGTGGCAGAGCTATTGGTACAGCATTCTCTAGGCACCAGGCCCATCTGTTCATTCAGCCTGCACATTCACTTCAAGAGGCAGGTACAGTAATTTCTCCCTTTTACAAATAAATAAAGAGGCAAACAGGAGTCAACTACTTGCCTGAGGTCATGAGTAAAACATAACTGAACAAACCACAAAACAGAATCTCTAGCTACATTCATGAGAAGTATTATCTTGCTGGCATCAAAACAGTGAATTAAAAAAGTCCAGGGAAGGCCAGGGAAAAAACCTTCTAAAAACCTTAATGAAGATTAATGAGATCTTAATAAGGATATATCATCCAACATAATGCTAAGTGAAAAAGTCACAAAAACAATATGATCTGATCTCTTTTTTAAGGAAAATTGTTTATGGGAAGAAAGAAGAAACATTCATGGTGGCCACACCTGGATAGTGAAATTATGGGTGGTCTTTATTTCCTTTTGGAGGATGTACCTATGTCTTTAACTTTTTTCAAAAAATATTTCTTTTGTAATTAAAATTTTAATAAATGTTTGTTTTGTACTTCAAAGGGACTTCCCTAGTGGTTGAGGGGGCTAAGACTCTACGCTCCCAGTGCAGGGGGCCCGGGTTCAATCCCTGGTCGGAGAACTAGATCCCACATGCTGCAACTAAAGATTCTGGGTGTTGCAACTAAGACCCAGTACAGCCAAATAAACATAAATAAATAAAAACTTAAAAAGAAAAACAAAGCAGAAGTAACTCTGCTGTGAACCAGAGGAATTGTGAATGTATAAAATTACTGTCCAACTCTTTAATTATATCTGCTTTAAAACTGGAAGTAAAAATGTGAAAAATGTGTAAGTATAAACATTTGTGATTATTCAAATATTTGTTGAATTAAAATAAAAAGCACGATATGACCCCACAACAGAGACAGAGGGCACCTTGGAGCCTGGAAGCAGGCTCAAGCCCATGGGCAGAACTGGCCTGCAGGCATCTGTGAATCCTCGAGGGGGGAGCCCCCAGATAGGACCCCTGCTCCCACAAGGTGGCACCTGGCCCAGCACGCAACCACACAGGAGATCCCACCTGGATCCAACCCCCCCAGCCAACTCTCAGTGCTTATCTTTTGAGGTCTGTCTCACAACAGTAACTGACGGCTTCAGTGATGAGTATAATCATAATAATGACGCATTCAGTGCACGGGTCCACTCTGTCCTCTTTCCAGAGCGCTGGAAGACAGTGGGGACAGGCTGTCCTGCTGCGCCTCTAGCTCCCAACAGAGTTGGGATGGATGACAGATGAGGTGAATGTCCCAAGAGAGTTGGGATGGATGACGGATGAGGTGAATGAGGGAATGGACGAATAAGCGAATGCTGACCTAAGAACAAGGTGGAGGCTGGATTTGTCCCAAAGGCAGGGTTACCTAGCCAGAGTCCACCCCACAGTAGGTCACAAATTGGCTGAGTATACAACCTTACCACCGTTGAGCTCACATGGCCACTACGCGGTAGACCTGTCCCCATGATCAGCTGGCTTTGCCCACAGACACTACCATGTGTGGGATGGGGGATAAGGGTATAAGGGAGATGGAAGGAGAAAAAGATTCCATCATCTAGGCTGTTGCTAGGAGACATTAATCACCAGTGGTCCAGTGGCTAAGACTCCACAATCCCAATGCAGGGGGTCCAGTTTCGATCCCTAGTCAGGGAATGTGATCCCACATGCCACATCTAATATAGATCCCACATGTCACAAAGAGGACTGAAGACCCCCCCCCCGCAAGCCACATCTAAGACCCGGCATAGCCAAATAAATAAATACATATATTTTTCTAGAAAAAGACCAAAAAATGTCCCAAGCTGCCCACCAGGTCTCTTTTTAAACTCCTGGGGCAACAAGACTCCCTCCCAGGGCAGCGGAGTCTGTGGGAGTCCAAGGCCTCTACATTCACCTTTGTCAGCCCTGTGATCAGCGCGTCCCTCTGGCTGGGCCTTCCTTTCTCCTCCTGGCCTCGCCTCCTCCTCTAGCCCTGTGGTTTCTCCACTCTGTGACCCTGCCCTGGGCCCAGTTATTCCAATTCTAAGAATCTCCTTCTTATTAAGCAACCCAATTAGCCGCGCTGACCTCGACTCTCTGTAGCTCTCTGAGCAGCCGGGCGTTAAATCGCAGATCTAAGTGGAAATTGACTTTGCATCAAGGGTGCCTTAGGACGCTGACACGACTAGATGGACAGCCAGTGAGGAAGCCTTCATCTGTTAGGACAGCCTGCTGGAGCTCCTCTGAATTAGCAAAGGCCTCCATTCTGCAACTTGGAAAGGCTTTGTGCATTCTACAAAGAAATATTGTAGCTTAAGCGATGGGCTAAAATACAGATGTATTCACTCAACTCTCCCAAGCAGATCCCCTCAGGCAGGGCCTGCTCTGATTTATAACTAGCACATCACCTGCTCTGCAAAGATGCTCAAACTCCAGGTCTCTATGCAGCCTCCCCTGGGATCCTGGCTGCACTAGTGGGTGTTTCTTGTGAAGACTGACAGACCCAACTGCTCCAGGCTTTTGCCCGTGCTTGCTCCCCACTATCTAGAACAGCTTTTCCCCAGAAGGTTGCTTCCTTTTTTATTTCTCAGGCCTCTACACAAAGGCTTCCCTGATGGCTCAGAAAGTAAAGAATTTACCTGCAAAGTAGTTGACACAGGAAATGTGAGTTCCATCCCTGGGTCAGGAAGACCCCCTGGAGGAGGAAATGGCAACCCACTCCAGTATTCTTGCCTGGAGAACCCCGTGGACTGAGGAGCCTGGCGGGCTACAGTCCAAAGGGTCACAAACAGTCCGTGTCTTATTTGGTCTTAAAGTTTATTACTAGCTGAAATCGTGTTCCTTTTCTGTTTCCCTGTGTCAGTTCCCCACAGTCAGGACCGAGTCTATCACTTTGCCCCCTTGTCCAACCACAGGAAATGGGCATTAAATACAGGTGGAGTGAGACGGAAACTCCCTGCAGCCAAAAGAACAATGAACCAGGCAGGGTGATCCCAGGCCCAGGGGTCAGGAAGCCAGATCCTGTCTCCATGGAAAGTCAGACAAGGCACTGGATCTTAGCACTGGAGCTGCAGTCAAGGAAGCTCTGGTCCCCTCCACGCACAGGTCATCAGATGAGCCCCGCCCCGACTCCTATCCCCATTTGGGGAAGGGGAAGGCAGGTTGAGTCATATTTTCTGGGATTACGGAGAAAGAACACTTCACGGGAAGCGATCTGCAGAGTCTACAGGAGCAGGAAAAATCCCCAAATCCCCTCAGAGTGTGTGTCCTCGGGGTTATAGGTCAAGCAGAATCCACATCAGGACTAACTATGACCAGACTCTGTAGCCCTTACTATGACCAAGAGCAACAATAAAGTAGGACGCAGGCTTCCCCAGGCCAGGGACCCTGCTTCTTTTTGTTAAATCCTCAGTCTGGACCAGTGTCAGCACATAATAAACAATTCATTAAGTATTTTTTAAATAACTTATTTTTTTATTTGATGCCTCCTACATGGTAAGCATTTTATATACAAAGTTCACTGCTTCTTCAAATCCATTCTGTATACCCTGGACAGCTAACACTTCCTCAGAGAGGTGAAGTAAGATGGCCAACCAGCAAGGGGAGGACAGTGCAAGGCCTTGAACCCAAGGTGTCAGACAAACACCACCTACCAAGCCAGACAGGCAAGGCTCTACCTTTGTGGTCTCAGTAATCCTTTCAATAGCCCTCTCTGCTCCACAGAGAAGGCAATCATGGCCCCAGAGGGTGAAGTCACCTAGCATAGAGTCTGCAGTTACACTGCGCAGAACTGGGATTCCAACCTAGATATCTCTCAGCTCTGAGCCACGGGCTCTTGGGGTTCAGCATTCCACTGAAACAGAGACACTGTAGTAGAAGTTAGAATAATTAACCGTATGAATCATAACACTCTCAAAGAAACTGCACATAACCTGCGATTCACTGTAAGACAGCTCGGGACCCTATGCTGGGCCAGACCAGTATCTGACTTGGGGCTTTGGCAGATCTGCTCTCTGGGCCTCACTTTCCCCACCTATTTGATCTCTACTTACCCAGATGACATGACTCTCAAGTTTTAAGAATCTAAAATTTTTTTTCAGTCATCTGAAACTAAGTAAATATTCATGCGATTTAATGTTTTTACAGCTGTCTACAGTTTATAAACACTTTTTAGATTGATTATCTAATCTATCCAACAACCCTGCTCTTGAACTAACAGCCTCACTTTACAGAGTGGGAAAAAGTGACTCAGAGAGCTTAAGAGACTAGTCAAGTCACACTGCAGGTAGGTGTCAGGACCAGGATCTAGATTCCAGCTCTAGTCCACTGGGTTTTCCCCTTCACCTGGGGTGCTAGAGGGGAGGGTGGTGCCCAAGAAGGTGCCAGGGTATTGTAAGGGAAAGTAGAGGAAAAGCAAGCACATCCATATAAATCAGAAAGAGTCAACAACACAATAGGCAGCTCACTGGAAAGGAAACACAAGTGACTCTTAACCATGAGAGAAAGTCTGCAAATTAAAACTTCAAAGAAACACCAGATTAACAAAGATCAAAAAAATTTAATACCATGCTGTGTTCCTGAACAAGCATTTCCTATTCATTTCTGTGGGAATGCAAAACTGATGTAGTCTCTTGAAGAAGAATGTGGTAACATTCATCAGAATTTTAAATGCATACACCTAGGACTTCCTTGGCAGTCCAGTGATTAAGACTCTGAACTTCCACTGCAGGGGACACTGGTTCGACCTCTAGTCAGGGAACTAAGATCCCACAGGCTGTACGGTGCGGCCTTGCAAAATAAATAACAGTGTCAAAAATAATAATAATAAATGCATACACCCTTTACCTGGGTAATTCCATCTGGCAGTACTTATCCTAACATATCCATTCACAAGTGTAGAACGACGCTCATTCAAAACTATTCACTACAGACTAGTAGGAGCGCTAAATTAGGAATAACCAAAATGTCCAATCAAAAACTGGTTAAGCAAACTACAGTCCAGATAAAAAGTGAAGCAGACCTTTCTTTATACACTGATAAGAAATTATCTTTTAAGATATAATATTAAGTGGGGAAAAAAGCAACTCCCAGGCAATAATCTTAGCTTGCTACCATTTGTGCAAAAAATGGAGGCAGAAGTTTGACCGTATATATGCTACAGTTTTTCTCTGGAAGAACATTTTAGAAATTGGTAGCAGGGCTGCTGTGGGGACAGGAGCACAAGAATGGGAGAGAGGACTTCTCTTTGTAACTTTTACAATTTTTTTCAAGGAGGATCACATATTAAGTTTTCAAAATAAATACAAAAGCAAGTCTATTGTCTCTTTCCCATTGAACGATGCTGTATGTTGAAACCAGTATGAAAGTTAACTTGCTAGGTGGCTGGATCTTCCCAGGACCTGCTCCACATGACCCCCACCCAATTTCTTCCCCTTGGGTCAGCTCCAACTGCAGCCTCAATCACAAGGTAGATCAGTTAACACTTTAAATGGTCTGGCTGAGTCAAGAATTCTAAATCAGGAAATCTGGGTTTAAATACCTTCTCTACCAGCACGGGTGCTTAACTTGCTCTGTACATTCTAACAAATATATATAAAAAGATTTGATATAATATGTGTGTGGGGGAAAAAAATGTATGTGTGGAATAAAAGCCAAATCTCTGGGATGATTAAATTCTGGGAGATAATGGTGATGGGTCATGTGAAACAGTTGGAGGTGATCAGATACTGTCCAAACTTGAAATGGTCTGAGTTAAAACAATAGCAGTAACTGTGGTGGGTGCAGGCTGATGAAGTAATAACACTGCCTTACATCTGTTTATGATACAATGTGCAATTAGCTTTGAAATCCATGATACGTGCATTCTCAAGGCAATGCAGGGGTTGATCCCATGCTATGAAGAAGGACAGAGGTCACACGGTGGGCAACATTTAAACTAGGACTTCGGTCAAAGTTATCTGTTTCTCAAGGCCATGGGCAGAAATCAGTCCATAAAGGACTGGAAGGCGGAAGTGTGCCCAAGGAGGGAAGTTTGGCTGGTGGTGGAACAAGCCAAGAAATAAAAAAAAAAAAGGACTGCCTTTGACTGGTTGTTCCTGGGTGTGAGATTCTTTGTTTCCTTTTGGCCTCTTTGTACTCTTTTAAATTTCAATAATAAATTAACAGTTGATACTTTTACAACAAGAAAATACAATGTACATAAAAATAAAACAGAGAGTGACATATTCAGTTAAAAGGCATTTAAACACAATCAAGATGCTAAGAGTGGTTGTTTCTTGAGGGTAAGAGATTACTGGATGGGGATGGCCTCTCACTTTCTCTGGCAAGTTAGCTCCCAACATTGGAAAAATTTTAAATTAATTAAAAATTTTTTTAATGTTTTTAAATTTTTATTAAAAACATTTTAATATTTTGAATATTAAGGTGAAGGTGAAGGTGAAGTCGCTCAGTCGTGTCCGACTCTTTGCGACCCCGTGGACTGTAACCTACTAGGCTTCTCCGTCCATGGGATTCTCCAGGCATGAATACTGGAGTGGGTTGCTATTTCCTTCTCCAGGGGATCTTCCTGACCCAGGGATCGAATCCGGGTCTCCCGCATTGGAGGCAGACACTTTAACCTCTGAGCCACCAGGGAAGCCCTTTGAATTTAAAAACATATATATTTGTTGAAAAAATTAACAAAGATATTTTTAAAAACTTAAGGCAATAAGTTATTTCTCTAAAACACTTGGGGATTAATGGTGAATTATGGGGGAAAAAAAACCTGACTCTGGGAAAGGTTGAGGACAAGAAAAGGGGGTGACAGAGGATGAGATGGTTGGATGGCATCACCAACTCAATGGGTTTGAGCAAACTCAGTGAGATAGTGAAGGACAAGAAAGCCTGGTGTGCTGTAGTCCATGGGGTCGCAGAGAGGCAGACACAACTTAGTAACTCAACAACAAAATGGACCAATTAGACAAATGTCTGAGTTACAGTGATATCAGATTTTTGTTTCAAATTCCATTATTGTTAGCTTCCTTTATTACCCAAGAAACCTGATTTTTAACTACCTTGTTCTGGAAGGCTCAGAGCAGAGCTTCCCCTGGATGCAGGCAGATGCTGTCTCCCTGGCTGAAGCGGGGCCAGGCTGCCTGCGTGCACCCACCGGGCGCACGTGGACCTGCCCATCAGTCCCTCTGTCACCTAATCCTCCCGGCTGCAAGATCTGGCAGCTGGTGTGGGCCGGAGGGAGTTGGGTAGCTCTGGTGTTGAATTGCCTGTTGGCCACATGGCACAGTAAGTGCAGTCGCTGTTTTTCCACTTGCTGTGAGCTTTCTTTAAATAACTGCCGACCCTGTGGCTGAGCCAGCAGGAGCTGCATGTGAGAGACTCCAGGGGCCAGGGCCCACGAGTGGCCTCAGAGAGCACCCTCAGCCAAGTCCGCAGTACCCTCGGGGTACACCTTCCCTCCCTTCTTAAAAATTTTTTAACTAAAACAGAGAAGAAAGCTGAAAGGCAGTTTTACAGATAAAAGAATGATTCCAGATGGATAACAGCACTGTTGGGGGGGGGGCGGGGGGATGAATTTTAGATATAATGTATCAATAAGGATTCTGAATAATTTGCTCCTTTAAAAAAATCTGGCCTGAAGTTCCTGATTTTCACCCCATCTTTCCACCCTCATGAGTGTCTTATCCAAGTGTTCCGTGATTCACCGGGGAGATTGGAAATCAGGGACTCTCTTGCCTGGAGTTCCTCCTCCGCCTTCTTCTCTTTACAAACCCACACATTTAAAGCACATGATCCCATGACAAACTTCTTCCAACTTGCAGTTCAAAGACAAGTCGGCACCCGTCACCAGCAAAGGAACCACAGCCTGGGGAGCTGAGGGCCTGACACTGGCTTTGCCCCATGGATGGAAGGAAATCACGTGCCCATCCAAGATGTGATGGTCCCGCAGCTCCGTCTGCCCCCGGTATCCAAACTTCTCCCTCTATCTAGCACCTGGCAGTTCTGCCCCAAACAAAATTCACAAAAGCAAGACAGCCCCCACGACAGAAAAAGGATAAGTCACAGCATGGTAGAGATGGGGAAACTCAAGCCCAGAGAGGAGGCGAGACTTGTCCAGGGTTACCCAGTGGAAAGGGATGGGCAGGACCTGAATCCAGGCCTTCCTCCAGACCCTAAGAACTATGCTCTCACCATGGCACTCTTACCTCTCTCATCTCCAGGACAGCTACAGAAGTCTCTAAACAAGATTCTTCTCTTCCCTAACTCAAAGAAGAGTTGCTGGAAATTATACTTTTCTGGGGGAGTTGCAACTATTGCAAAATCACACAGTGGATTTTGGAGTTGCTGGTGCAGCTCCATAAAGACTGAGGATCATTGCCCCAAGGAGAATTCAAGATAATCCTGGAAACTCAGTCTAGACAAGGCATAGACGTGAATGGCTGAGGGGCCCTTTCCAAAGCCATGCTTTCTTGACCAGGCAGAACTTGGGGGCCACAAATGCCATATTCTTCTCAAATTGAGAGGGTAAGACATTGACCTTATTGGGTAAGACATTTCAATATCCCTGGGTCTCAGGTTCTTCATCTGTAAAATGAAAATGGAAATCGTCATGAGGTTATAAAATACTATGAGAACGTCCCAGTGATATGCTAAAAGGGATAATAGTAGAAGTGAGATGAGTAATAGTAATAATAATTATGGCAATAATTATCACTCTCATCATTAAATTTATTAACGGCTTCTTCTGTAAAGCTACTAGCCTCCTCCCTGTCCATCAAGTAGTCGGTGCCTGTGTGGGGCTGGCCCCACCGTGATGGAGATTACTGCCTTATTGGGCAAAAGGACCCTGGTCAGTTCTGCAGGTGAGAAGCTGTGCCCCAGCCTTGTGCCTCCACTCACACCTAGGGCTACACAGACCACAGGGTGATAGCACTCATTCCATCCTGCCTGTGAGGCTGGGGGGAAATCGGGTCAACTCCCACTCCCAAGACCTCCACACGCCTTCAGAGCAGCCTCCTGCTAGTTCCTACGGGTGGAAATCTTGGTGCTCCTACTTGTGATTCTTCTAGACACTTAGCTCATCCTGCCTGTTCTTCCCCCTCACAGGAGTCATCCAGCCAGCTCAAAGCCTCCACCGATGGGGAAGGATTCCATGTCCCCCTGCAGTCACTCACTGCTCATTCACCAGCCACAGGACATGCTGTGCCTTATGACACAATGGTCTCTCTCTAGGATGCCCTCCCCCACTGATCAGCTAGCTCTCTCCTCGGTCCTCTTTCTGCTACATGAGCTGCCTGGACACTCCCTCTGTAATGGCTACCCTCCACAGCCATCTGTGGATCTGTTTTTCCCAGGATGGGAAGCAGGGCTTGGACAAACCTGCAATTGTAGCTTCCTACACAGAGGAAGTGAATGCCATACAGATAGGGAAAGGAAAAGGTATCAACTGATAATCAACGGTTTTGTAACTCATGGGGTCTACCGGTTTTTGCCATCCATCTGTCATCAAACTAACCAGTCACTGATTGCCACTGTTATGGAGAAAAACCACCTCCACACACCGCACCAAGTTCTTCAGACACTATATCATTGCAACCACTCATCGATATACTTACCATCATCCCATTTCACAGCTGGGGAAACTGAGGCCCGGGCAGATTAAGTAACATGCCCTAAGCCACTCAGCTGCTAAACGACAGATTCTGGACTCAGGCCCCGATTTAGAGCTCCAGTCTTAACCACTGTTCTACTCTGCCTTCCACTGCCCTTCACAATCCAGACCCCAGGCTGGGTCCATTACTGGAACCAAGTGACACCTCTCCTCCTCTGGCTGTCCCACAACTGGATCCTTGAAAATTTACTGTGAGGTCACCTGAGCAAATAAGAGATATGGGTTTGATCCCCAGGTCAGGAAGATCCCTGGCAGAGGGCATGGCAACCCACTCCAGTATTCTTGCCTGGATTATCCCTTGGACAGAGGAGCCTGGCAGGCTACAGTCCATGGGGTTGCAAAGAGTTGGACATGACTGACGTGACTTAGCATGCATGAATTTGAGCAAAAGAGGACTTNGTTTGATCCCCAGGTCAGGAAGATCCCTGGCAGAGGGCATGGCAACCCACTCCAGTATTCTTGCCTGGATTATCCCTTGGACAGAGGAGCCTGGCAGGCTACAGTCCATGGGGTTGCAAAGAGTTGGACATGACTGACGTGACTTAGCATGCATGAATTTGAGCAAAAGAGGACTTCTCATGTAGAATGTAGATTCTACATTCCCCTCCTTCCTCTCATGCTTTTGACCTAATTCTCTAGCCCAGGTGTCCCCAGCCTCCAAGATCTAATGCCTGATGATCTGAGGTGGAACAAATGTAACAATAATAGAAATAAGGTACACAATAAACATAAGGTGCTTGAATCATCCTGAGACCATTATCCCCCTTCCCACTGCTCCATGGAAAAACTGTCTTTCACGAAACCAGTCCCTGGTGCCAAAAAGTTTGGGGACCACTGCTCTCACCCACTCTGCTCTCCCCACACTCCAATCCTCTAAACTGGACCCATTTTGTCTCTAGGGAAACAAGCTTCTAGAAAGGTGGCGCTAGGGCTAAAGAACCCACCTGCCACTGCTGGAGATGTGAGATGGGTTCCATCCCTAGGTGGGGAAGATCCCCTGGAGGAGGGCATGGCAACCCACTCCGGTATTCTTGCCTGGAGAATCTCATGCACAGAGGAGCCTGGCGGGCTACAGTCTATAGGGCCGCAGAGCCAGACATGACTAAAGCAACTTAGCACACACACACAAGATACTATCATTGTCCTCTAGGCTCACCTGCTGCACTGACTGGTCTGAGACNGTATTCTTGCCTGGAGAATCTCATGCACAGAGGAGCCTGGCGGGCTACAGTCTATAGGGCCGCAGAGCCAGACATGACTAAAGCAACTTAGCACACACACACAAGATACTATCATTGTCCTCTAGGCTCACCTGCTGCACTGACTGGTCTGAGACCACCTCCAGAGGTGGGAGACAGCCACATTCCTGCAGGGGGCTGGTCTACAAAGTGCACTCCAGGCAGCCACTCCCTTGGCCACCAGGACAAAGGGCAAGTGCTGGAGGCCTGGGTGTTGCTGGACAGGTGCCCGTGGTGACACCCACAAGATAGGGTGGTGCTGTTGCCCAACCCGAGGAAGAAAGTGGCATGAGGTCACTGGAGCACTGGGGCATGACTCATGGGGGGCAGGGTGCTACTGGAACCCCAGGTGCCTGTGTGTGGCTTGGGCAGCAGAGGAGCTAGTCCCCTGGCCCGCACTCACCCTCTGAGCCTCAGGCCCCTCATCTGAAGTTTGGGGCTCTATGTCCTGGGGTTGTTGGGAGAGTCAAGTGAACTCAGCACTACAGCCAGTACAGATTAAAAGCTCAACACAATTCATTCATTCAAGAAACACTCAATGAACGACAACCATGGATCAGGCCCTAGGCTAGCTTCTTGGGGTGAAGTGGGAACCAGATAGGCAATATCCAGTCCTGATGGGGCAATAGGCACTCAATGGGGTGAAAAGCAATAAACAAGAAAGTACCTGGGATGGTTAAAGACCTTAAAGAAAAGAGAGCATGGCACTGCAACAGCAAGTGGACAGAACAGGAAGACCAGGGAAGGCTTCTCTGAGGAGGTGATGTCTCAGCAGATCTGCAGGTGGCGAGGGGGCCTGGGAAGGGCATTCCTGACAGCGGCCAGCATGTGCAAAGGCCTCACCACATAGCTGGAAGATTACTCCTATTATCACTGGAGCCAAACCCTGTCTTCTCCATAGAAGCAGCACATAGAGCTGGGAGGACAACTGACGGCATCAGGAGAAGTGGTTTCCAGCTCTACACCATCAGAGGGCCTGGTAGGACAACCTGCACCAGCCTGTAGATGGGTCTTTAAAGGTCTGTAAGCAGCCTAGTTTCCCTCGAGCTCCCTCCTTTCTCGTTCTTCCAACCCATGCCCTTTGCAGTCATCACGATCCCCACCTCCTGAGTTGCCCCAGAAATGTGTGTGTGTGTGTGTGTGTGTGTGTGTGTGGCTGAGGCTCTAGTGGGACAGACAGAGGGATAAAGACAAATATCTGAATCACTGCAGGATCATATCAGATCACCCTCTGCAGCTCTACCTGCCCCTCTGTAAAATGGGAAAGCTGTTCAGGTGGTGCTAGCAGTAAAAGAACCTGATTGCCAGTGCAGGAAACACAAGAGACATGGGTTCGATCCCTGAGTCGGGAATATCCCTGGAAGAGAATGGCAACACACTCCAGTGTTCTTACCTGGAGAATCCCCAAGGACAGAGGAGCCTAGTGGGCTACAGTTCACAGGGTCGAAGAGAGTGGGGCACAACTGAAGTGAATTAGCATGCACATAAGCTCTCCTCTTGCTATAACATGAGAGTAACGTGAAGGAAATGCCAGATAAGGGAGCCACTCTGCTTTACACAGGCATCATAAAGGGGCCTTCTATCTGCTTCTGGGTCATCTGTATCCTGTGCTCTGGACTAAAGCTAGAAGGACAGAGAAGGGAGGAGACAACAGAGTTCATTCCAGACACTCTACAAATAGTATCTGCTTGTTTAGGACCAAAGAAGGGTGTCTATGACACGGAGCTTTCGAAAAACACAGACACTTAAGGGGTTGCTCTCAAAGATCCTCATTCAATAAGTCTGGGATGGCCTCAGACGTATAATTATTATTTTTTTTAAACTACACTGATGATTCTGATATGCAGTCATGGCTGAGAACTACTGATTAGTTCCACCAACTCTGGCAGGTAGGAGCTATTATTAAACGAGAGCAGAGTGGCTGACTGCTTGGGTCACACAGCTAATAGCCATAAAGCTAAGGTTTAAAACAGACAGTCAGCTTTCTTTCCTCACAAGGCTACATAGTTTCTTGAAGCAAATCAGTATGTGACACAGGCCCTTTCCATTACTCCATGCAGCCTTGGAAATCCAAAAGACAACCTTTCACGTGACAAGATTGCATCAACTTTCAAAGAAACTTTTACAGCTAGACCAACTCCTTCTTCATCAGCCATTATCAAGAAATAATGTGTGCTCACAATAAGCTTCACTTATAGACAACTTTGAAATTTTTCCTCCTCTTGATAGACCTCCTGTTTTAGACAGCGACACCAAAATACATTTCACTTTCTTGAACAGAGACCACTGATCAGAATATACCTTTCCCTGGGGATGATACACTGTCTCTACGAGGCATTAGCTTTGTACTTTTGCACAGTAATGTATTCAAAATAAGGGGGCTGCTTGCTCAGGCCCCAGTGGCTTTCAGTGCTGAATCCACATGTTTCTGCCACGCACGCCGCACCCCCAAGCTTGCAGGGACACACTAACAGAACTGACTTGCTGCTTCTATTGTCCTGAGGCTTGGACAGGACTGCCAAGCCTGTAAGAACTGTGTGTAAACAAGGAGTGAATTGGCCCTAGGCGGGAAGGGTGAGAGGTGATCTTCTATGGAAGAGACTGAGTCTCCAGGCGATTCTGAGCAAGGAATGATGGATCTGGCTTGGAGCTAATCCTCTTGGGCTGGAGAGTACAGTCCTGGGTTCCTGAATGATCCCTTTACCTCTCTGAATTCCCTCTCTACTTTCTTCCTCCAGAGTGGAGGCCAGACCCAATGGAATAAGCAGCTGGGCAATGGACATGAGGCCTGGTGTAAGGTGTTGGTTTTGGTCTCCCTGGAAGACATAGCGACATTTGACCAAATCCCTCCCTGTAGATTCTGGAAGCTCTGAGCCCCTCCCCAGTCGGGCCAGAGCAACAGACTGGATTCCTAACCCCATTCCACAAAGACCTGCCCGCTAGTGGTGTGTTCTGATAGGGGGTTCTGGAGGCTCCAAAAGATGTTTGTCCTTTGATTCCTTTGTGTGCAAGGCTTATCTTGGAGACAAGGGCAGTGGGTTCCTTGTGGGGACTAGCACAGTCCTCCTAAACTCCCCCCTCACCCACACATCCTGGCTCCACACACAGAGAAGGGGCTTCTGTGGCCAGGCAAATGGCTGGTGATATTCCTGAAAGATCAAATGGCATTTGTTCATTCATTTAGTAATTCAACAAATATTTATTGGGGGCCTACAGTATACCAGCTGCTGTCAAGGCATTGGGAGATCTGATGTTGAACCAGCTTGACAAGATCCCTTTCCTTAGGGAGCTCTGGCCCTGACTGGTCAGAGAAGAGAGAACATAAAGAATAAACACATAAAAGTTATCACAGGCTGGGACCAGAGTTCTGCATTTAACAAGGCTCCAGGGAAGGTCCAGAATAAATAGAGGTCTCCTCCCCATACAAATCCTCCCCCAAAGCAAACACTCCTCTGCGCCCCACCGCACCCCCATCTCTGCTATAGGGACGCCACTCTGAGCCCCCTGCACTCTGTCTCTTCCACATCCACTCACTTCCAGTGAGCACTCCCCAGCTGAGGCCAAGTTTAGATGCCTCCATCCCACTGTCCATCACCCCCATTCCAGTCCTTGCTATATGCTCAGCCAGACTGGTCACACTGCAGTGGGCAAGACTCTGTGCTCTGAAGCCAGGCAGACCTAGGCTCAAATCCCAGCCTTTCCACTGTCTGTCTGCATGACAGGGGGCAAGTCACTGAACATCTGGTAGCTTTAGTTTTCTGGTTTGTCATAGCACCGACCTCTCCAAGTAGCTGAGAATCCTTTACCTGACAATGTACCGGAAGGTCCTATCTTAGTGCCTGGCACATACTAAGTGATCATGAAATGTTAGCTACTTTCTATGCTTACTGTTATTAATAACAATACTAACAAAATCCTTTGCTGATACCTCACCAGAACATTCAAAACCATAGCCAGTTTCCCCATGTGCTTTGTTTTGGAGGGGCTAAAGGGGCTATAAACTAATCAGGGTGACAGAATACAAAATGAAGATAGGAGATGCAAATTCTGTCATAGACTATAGGATCACAGAGCAAAGGGGGAGCAATTCTCAGAGGGAGATTTAGAGGAGGCAGCCCTTGAGGCCTTGAAGGATGCTGCTGGAGTTGGGGAGGGGCAACAGATACCTCATGGTAGGGGTCCTAGGGGTTGCCAGGTGTAGGAAAGGAACTGCAAAACAATATTAGCACCATAAACTGGAAGTCAGCCTCAGTTTACCCAATTGCAAAGTTGGGTAAACCTCATTTCATGGAGTTCCTCTGAAATTAAATGCTCTTCTTGAAAGGGTTAGTAGTTTTTAACTGTTCTCATCATCATCACTGTTGAAGGATATGGTTGAAGAGGAGGGCAGTCTAGGAACACCAGGATTCGTGTTAAAAATAAGATATTGTTCTGCTCTTGTGGCAATGGGTACAGTGCTGCATGGTCAACACTAGTGGAATAATAGATGGACAGATAGATGGATAAATGCTTAAGCATTTGAGGTCTTGGATGCTGTACTAAGGAGCTTGCTTCTGCAGGTCATTGAGGATGAGCCTGCAGATGTTTTTAGCAGGGGTTGCTGGGGTCACTAGCAGCGTGGAGGCTGGGTCATCCTCAGTGCCAAAGAACCAGGGCAGGCCCTCCCCAATGTCCTGGGTACCACACTTCTCTGAGAAGAGCCTGAGACCAGAAATAAGGTTCAAGCAGCCACGTTGCCAAGGCTGTTTGCCATGGCAACATCAGGGAGCCACTCGTGGGCCGGCTGCTGCAACTGCTCAGGGCCTGGTTTCTAACGTCTCCGCACTCTCCCTCTGCTAAATGATGCTGTTCTGCCAGGCAAGCACAAGGGAAAAACACGGCAGCAGAGCTGCCGGGGAGCATCCATCTCAGCCAAGCAGGGCTCGCCCGGCTGAGTTCCCAGACAGTGGGTCCCAGACAGTTGAGTCCCTGCTATGCAGAGCCAGCTCAGGCCAAGCAGACAGCAGCCAGGCTGGGTGATATGAAGGCATCCCCTAGTCTGCTCCCTGTCTGCTTCTTCACCTCAAGGTAAGGGCACTGAGCAAGACGGTCTCTAAGGCACTCCCAACTCCCTGAAAGCTCAAGTCTACCTTGGTGTATTTACATAATTACCACTGTCATCTTCACAGTGGCTTACTATATATCAGGTGGGTGCTTACTATATGTCAGGCAATGTGGCAGGCACATTTCTCTCCTGCAGTTATCTTAAGAACATACTATAATTATCCCCAATTTTGCATGAGGTAACTGGGGTCGGAGAGGTTAAGACACTTGGTGAAGGTCACACAGCTAGTAAATGGTAGAATACAAATTTAAACCCTTGGCAGTCAAACTCCAAAGCGCAGAGCTCTTAATCACGGATATTTCTTCTCCTCTCTTTAAGGAGCATCTAACTGGATTTGCTTTTCGAAAAGTCAGCATGAAAACACTTGGCTAAGGCTGGAGGGGATTCCTCTCCAGTCCCCCCAGAAAGACAGGGTGAAGGAAATCATAATACTAGGAACCTCGGGGCTAAGACAGGATCAAGGACCAAGAGTTCAGTTGGAAGATAAATAGCAAGGTCTGAATTATATTTGTCTGTTTTTTAACAATGGCTCCTGTATACTAAGCATTTCTAAACACTTTACAGGCATCATCTCAGGCAGCCTTTTGTAAAACCCCTTGAAAAAGTAAAAGTGTTAGTTGCTCAGTCCTGTCCATCTCTTTGTAACCCCATGGACTAGCCCATCAGGCTCCCTTGTCCATGGGATTCTCCAAGCAAAGAATACTGGAGTGGGTAGCCATTTCCTTCTCGAGGTGATCTTCCCGACACAGCGACCAAAGCTAGGTCTCCTGCACTGCAGGCAGATTCTTTACCATCTGAGGCACCGGGGAAGCCCAAGTGAAAGTGTTAGTCACTCAGTCGTGTGTGCAGCCCCAGGGACTGCACTCTTCAGGCAAGAATACTGGAGTGGGTTGCCATTCCCTTCCCCAGAAAAACCCTTAAGTACGTGCTACTATCAGTCCTATTTCCTAGATAAAAGTGCTAAGGCACACACACACAAAAAAAAAACTCTTGTGCCAAAGGCCACAGGGCTCACCTCAAGCAGAGTACAGTCCTAGGATTCAAAGCCCTCTCAGCCACTGAAACAAATAATTAAAGCAAACCTTTGTTTTCTTCCCTAAAAGACAGAGCAGTAATTACAGGCCTTTGGGGATAATTAATCAAAGACTTTGCCCTTGACTTGTAAAAGTCTCTCTGGTCTCCTACTCCAGACCTGGGGCCCAGGTGGCAACCCAGGCTCTGCCTTAAAGGAAGGGCAGGGCAGGAGCCCCAGCGTCTTGCTGCCACCAAAGCCTAGCTAGCCATGTGCCTTCAGGCCAGCTTCCTCCTCTCAGCTCTGTCTCCCAGTCCTGTCTCCCTCAAGGGATGGTCCTGAGCGCCTAATGAGAAAATCCAAGGTCAACTGCATGTTAAAAGGCAGAAACATTACTCTGCCAACAAAGGTCTGTATAGCCAAAGCTATGGTGTTTCCAGTAGTCACGTATGGATGTGAGAGTTGGACCATAAAGAGGGCTGAGTGCTGAAGAATTGATGCTTTTGAACTGCGGTCTTGGAGGAGACTCTTGAGAATCCCCTGGACTACAAGGAGATCAAACCAGTCAACCCTAAAGGAAATCAATCCTTAATATTCACTGGAAGGACTGATGCTGGAGCTCCGATACTTTGGCCACCTGCTGACTCATTGGAAAAGACCCTGATGCTGGGAAAGATTGAACGCAGGAGAAGGGGACGACAGAGCATGAGATGGTTGGATGGCATCACTGACTCAATGGACATGACTTGACCAAGCTCTGGGAGTTGGTGACAGACAGGGAAACCTGGGGTGCTGCAGTCCATGGGGGTCGCAAAGAGTCAGACACTACCGAGCGACTGAAAAACAAAGGTCAACTGGAAGAGGAATGGGTGAACCCACTGGGGTTTAGGCACAGTGAAGGCTGGAAGAACGTGCAGCCTGTTCCAGGAGGTGGTGATACGCACCCCAGGACTCTACAGCCACCACAAAGCCTGGCCACCTCGGGCAGCAGAGTCTCTCCTCGAACCATCACCCTGTCCCTCCCCCAGAGCCAAGACCCACCCTCCCCTCAAGTTCTGATACGAGCTAGTCAGGGAGTAGGAGACCTGGGCCTTGTCCAACAAGGTGGCTTCTCCCTCTCTGCCCAGGGTCCCTTCTCCTGGGAATGGTAGGGGTCGATTTGATGTGCTCCAAGGTCCCTCCCAAGCCGAGGAGAGTGAGCTGCTCAAGAAAGTGAAATTGCTTAGTCATATCCGACTCTTCTGCAACCCCATGGACTGTAGCCTACCAGGCTCCTCTGTCCATGGGATTTTCCAGGCAATAGTACTGGAGCAGATTGCCATTTCCTTCTCCAGGGGATCTTCCCAACCCAGGGACGGAAGTCAGGTCTCCCGCATTGAAGACAGACGCTTTACCGTCTGAGCTACCAGCAGCTGCTCAAGAACCCATGTTCAAATCCCAGGTTAGACACTCATTGGCTCCAAGACGCTGCATGACTGCTTTAACCTCTCCATGCTTCAGGTTCATCACTTACAAAATGCGGGAAACAGAAGCAATCTCACACTGGAAGAAACCATTGCAACAGTATTCAAAAGTCTCTTCACAGATACACACTGAACACCCACAGATGACATGTGGTCTGTGAGTGGACAAACAAGAGTGGCCGCTTGTCAAAAATGGCCAAAGCCGGGTGACAGTGGCATGGATATTCTCGAATCCCTTCCTGTCACTGGCTTTGGCTATGTATGTTCGCTATTTTCCATTGTAAAATGTTTTAAATACAAAGTTCTTTGCAGAGAACCTAATACCTGGTCATATAAAACATTGTTCTGCTTAAAAATTTGCCTACCTAATGGGTAAACACAAAACCAGACCAGGATAAAAATATTTTTTCTTGTTCTTTCTGAGCTGTCATTCTAGTTATAGGGATAAAAGCACACAGGCACAGCTTTCTCAGGCGGTCCAGTGGTTCAGACTTCGCACTTCCATTGCAAGGGACATGAGTTTGATCCCTGGTCAGGGAACTGAGATCCTACATGCCGCACAGAAAATAAAACAAAGCACTAGCAGATAGTAAGTGGCACCCTCCATGTCTGCAGAACAGTGTGCTTCACAGGCTTTCCAGAGTGGTCAAGTGTGAGCAGGCGCTTGAAACACACATAGGCTACGAATATATTAAAACGCTGGGGATGAATATCTGGAGAGGAACTTTCAGGTCATTCCAAAAGATTTTTTAATCTGCTTCGTCTGATGAACGCGTGCTCTGAAAAGGCTCATAGTCTAGCTCATTTATTCACCCAGTGAGGATTCTGAATGGCTACTGTTTTCCAGGCATTTGTCTATTCATTGTGGGAAAAAAATGTTTAACAAAGTGAACAAAAATCCTTGCCCTCATGGAGCTTAACAATCTGGAGTGATTTCCTAAACACTTAATGAGACATATGTTACAAGAGATGCATCTATCACTGAGTGCTTCTATGCCATGCATTCTGTTAGGTGCTTTAAATCCATATGTCCTTTGATTTTCATTGACTCCATAGTGAAACAGCTTTATCAGAGAAGTACTATTATCGTTATCTGTACACCTGAGGAAATGGAAATTCGGAGAAGTCACGTGACATACCAAAGGTCTCACTGCTGGTAAATCACAGAACCAGGACTCAAACCTAGGCAGGCTGACTTCAGAATGCTCTCTGCTACACATGGGATGGAGCAGTGGTACCTGGATGTGAGATCACCAAAATGATAGTGTGGGAGCTGAGTTTTGTGCAGGATGAATAATGCAAATAGTAGAAATTCCAACAGGAGACAGAAAACAGCTGCATGAGCCAATACCTCCTGGAAGATTCATGACATAGCCTGGGGCAGGCCAGGATCCCAAAGAGAAAGCAGACAGCTTGGGATAAGGTCAGAGGCCTAACTCTTCGACCTCAAGTACCTGAAGGCCCTTGCGCATGAAGTTAAACTTTAGGTTTGCATTTAAGAGTACTTGGTGGCTCAGACAGTGAAGAATTCGCCTGCAATGCAGGAGACCTGGGTTCAGTCCCTGAGTTGGGAAGATCCCTTGGAGGAGGGCATGGCAACCCACTCCAGTATTCTTGCCCGAAGAATCCCCACGGACAGAAGAGCCTAGCGGGCTACAGTCTGTGGGGTCACAAAGAGTCGGAGACGACTGAGCAANAGACCTGGGTTCAGTCCCTGAGTTGGGAAGATCCCTTGGAGGAGGGCATGGCAACCCACTCCAGTATTCTTGCCCGAAGAATCCCCACGGACAGAAGAGCCTAGCGGGCTACAGTCTGTGGGGTCACAAAGAGTCGGAGACGACTGAGCAACTAAGCACAGCAGGGAGCCATGCATGATGAGTGAGCATCAGGGTGGCATCAGACACGTGCTCCAGGAGGACTGGTCTGCCACCAGGGCTGAGGACAAAGTCTGGTGTGATAGTAAATACAGGAACCCAGTTGTGAATGGACAAGGACCCAGACTGGAAGTCAGGGAGAGTAACAGAAAGGTCAATCCAGTTCAATTGATTCCTCATCAGCTGAGTGTCCACAGGATGTAATTGAGGCATTCAACTATGTTGGAGAGGGAGAGACAGTAAACAACCCTGCTCATTCTCTTCTCAATGACTTTATTTGGGTTCCCTCCATCCTTATCACAAAAATTGTGCTTCCCTTTCTTACAGAGAAAAGTTTGCATGGGCAGGAGTTAATTCTATCCTTCTATCCTCGATCTTGCCCTTCTAAAGTGTTTCAGAGACAGAAGGATTCCAAGTTTTGTGCACAACAGATGCTCATTTTACGTACATTCTATTATTTAATTTCCAATCCTGAAAGTTAGGGCCTAGTATCCCCATTTCATAGATTGAGGAACAGAGGCCTAGAGAAGTAGTTCTGCCTTCTCTCTTGACAATTTGCCTTCATTTGCTCAAGATGCTGGAAGACGATGAATAGAAAGAGAGTAGTCCCTGTCTTCATGGAACTTGGAATCAAGAGGTCTGGGGACCTTGTCCACTGATCCTGGCATTTCCACTTATTCCAAGGTAATGCAGGTAGATCATCTTCAGCAAGTCAATGAGTTTTCTGAAACTGTAAATGCCTCAGCTGTAAAATGGGAATAATGACATCCATACTGTGTAGAATCTTTATGAGAATGAAATGTAATAATGCAAACAGAAGGCTCAGCAGAGCACACAGCACACAGAGGATGCTCAATAAATGGCACTGATGATGATGATAATGCAGGAGGAGAGAGCTATTAACACTGCAGTGCTCATGTTAGGGACTCGCTTCCCAGCGTAAGCCCCCATTTGCAAGGCTTCTTCTGACTCAAACCAGTATTCCTTCTGTTGTTCCAGAGAGAGAAGGAAAAGGGTGACTCACATCCTGGCAATGATGAAGCTTCTGGCTAGCCTGCAGCAGCTGGGAAGAGGAAGGCCCTAGGGTGAAGGGGAAACAAAAACCCCCAGGGCCCAATTGCTGGGCCATTGCCTTTCCTGGGTTCCATAAGCATCCTGATCATGAGCACCAGCCAGGAAGCCCCAGTGAAAGTGAACCCTGGGTCTCTGGTAAACAGAGACAGCAATGTGTCCCCTTCTGTGCTCAGGTGAAAAAGTTTTAAGTCTCCTGGGTCTCACACAGCTGAAGAGTGGGTAAAGGCACCCAGCAGAGGTTACACTTCAACCTGCCCCATAGATGGCCAGAACTTTGACTTGGAAAAGAAGTTAGCCCTGGTTTCAGGGGCTGTGGAGGCAGCAGCATTCCAGACCAAGCAAGTCAACAGTAGTCAAGCCATTTTCCCCAGTTCTCCATGTGACAGGTGCTCCTTCGGGTGTTCAGATCCAGTTTTAGAACAACGAGGAAACAGCACACCAACTGAAAAATGGGCCAATTTCACTAACATGACATTTCACAGAACAGACCATAAATGGCCCATAATCATTTGGGAAAAAGTTTCAGCAGCACAAGTCATCAAAGAAATGCACATTAAACCAATAAGGTGACAAAATTTATTGATGAATAGACTGGTAAAAATGAAAAACAATTAAAATGCCAAGAGTTTTCTGGGTATGGGGAACTGGGCATTCCCATACAATGCTAGTGTGCAAATTAGCACAATCTTTCTGGAAGGCAATCCAGAAATGTGTTTACCAGACGCCTGCATAGTTCCTTTGACAGAGTAATTCATTTCTAGGAATTTAAATGAAGAAAAGAAGACATACGCAGAGATATTCATTTCAGCATGGCTTACAAGAGCAATATATATATATATATATATATATAAAAACTACTTACATGACTAACAATAAAGGATTGATTAAATACCTTTTGGTTCAACCCTCAGTATCACATAACCATTAAGATATTAAGATACTAGGTAGAATACTTGCTGATGTGGAAAGTATATTGTTTGGAGGACAAAAAAAGCATGTTGGAACGGTGTGATTCCCAGTTACAATTACTATACAAAGAATGATTCCATTTTTGTACAAAAATATAATCCATAGGAATCAATAGGAAAGAATAAGTCAGAAAACACATATAAAAATTAATGGTGGTTATGTTTGGGTAAGATTTCATATTTTCATTTTTTTTCTTTATGCTTGCCAGTATTTCCTAACAATTCTATTATTAAATATTTTTAAATGATAAGGGGTTGGACTTGATTTATAAAGATCCTGCCATCTCTGACAGTTTGCACATCTATGATTGATGTCCCAAGTGTCTTCAAACAACCCATATTTAGTGTGGGCTTACTATGTGGTCTCTGGAGCCTAAGGCACTGCCCACAGCTGCAGCCCTCTGCATTCCTCTCTCCCCATACTCGGCCCAGCTGTCCCTCCAACCAGCCTGAGAGCGTCCCTTGTCTGTTTTCTGTGCCTAGCCAAGAGCTAAGCAAAGGAGCTCAGGTGACCAGGGGCACAAAGACATGAAAAGGCACAACTCCAGTTCCAGAATCTTACTGGGCCACAGGACTCTCACACAAAATGCTTGGTTGTATAACACAGACTAAGACAACCAGAGGCTGGAGAAAGCAGGGCAAGCTGGGCTAGAGAGGCCTGCTAAAGGAGAGGGCCACGCAGGGATGGTGGGCGAGGGCGCTACAGGCAGGGCCCGGAACAAGGAGAAGCCCACACAGAGTCCTTTGCGACACATGCCCCAAACCTTCCCAAGAAATTTTCACAACCCTTAATCTGCTGAATTTCTGAACTTTGACCTGAATGGGTATAAGTTAAGTCTCCACAACAGAAATCCTCCCTCTATCTAACCCTGGATTAGCTGCCAAAGACAAGTCTTTGGGATAAAGCCGATAAATTACCTTTCTACTCACTCTCCCCACCCCTTCCAAAGGGGGAGATGGTGAAGGAGAGGGCCAGGGAGGGTCTGGGGGGAGGAGAGGAAGTTACAGGAAGGACCAGACATTTCACATGCAAATAGTGCTCACCCCCAACCACCGGGCCTTGGGCTTCTCTTGCCGGCACCACCAGCCCCATTTGACAGATGGGAGAAAGGAGGCTGGAGGGTTAAAATGGCTTGCTCCGGGGTCACCCAGCCAGAGAGTGGGGAAGGCGACTCCACTCAGGCCTTCTGACTCCAAGTCCAGTGCTATTTCGAGGTAACACACAGGACCTGGAGTCAGGAGCCCTGGGTGGCTCTGTCACCCACTGGCTGCGTGGTCCTGTACCAGCCGTCCAGCCCTCTCAGCCTCAATCCCCAACTGTAAAATGAGGAGGCCTGCGAAGACCCGCCCAGGTCCTCTTCCGGCTGGCTCTCGAGCCTTCTAGGGGCGGCGGCAAAGCTCCCCCTATCAATTACACTTCCCAAGTTGGGACGGCAGAGATCACCCGAAGGGCCTCAGCCCATCACGTGGTTACATAAAAAAAGCAAAACGTCCCAGATTAACTTCCACTGCACTGCTTCTGCAGATACACGATTACCCAAATTTCTAGTTTCCTTTGGAGAAATTTGCCTGCTGGGTAGGCACTCTGGACGGCTAAAAGGGCAAATGTGAGCCGAAGAACACAGAAGATGGTGTTGAAACCTTGGGTCGGGTCCAAAGTGGACGAGTTCTTCCTGTGGGTCTCTGGACGAGTCTCTGGCTATTTCAGGCCTCTTATATCCACGTCTTAGTAGAGGGCTTTGGAGACACCCCCGGACAAGCGAGAGGGCCGAGGGCAGAACTTTCCTAGCAGCAACTCTGCCCACTCTGTATCCAGTCCCCCCGGCCCCATACTGTCGGCTAGAGGGCTGGGGGCTAGAGGGCTGTGGGCGCAGTGGTGGTGCCGAGGCTGAGATCGGCCTTCGGAGCAGACAGGGGCCCGGGGCGAGTGCCGGCGCCCGGTGACTGCCGCTGGAGCTCCGCTGCAGTTTCGTCAGAGGTAAAGGTACGCTCCCGGTGCTCGCGGCGTGTGCACACAAACACACACTACCGCGCGCAGACCACTCATCACACTTTTCCCCGGGCCTGGAGAAGCGCGATCACACGCCACTAGCCCCTGCGGCCCCTGCCCGGAACCCACCCAAGCGATCCCGCCACCGACCACGAGGCCCCGCGGCTCCCTGACGCATGGACGTCCGCAGCGATCAGGGACCGGCCTTCTTCTGCGCGTGGCGGGCTTCCTCTCGGCGACACCCCGCCACGCCGCGCGGTTCCAGCAGCCAGCGGGACTCGCCACTCAGAGTCCCCCAGAGCTGAACGTCTCGGCTGTTGCGTCCCCTCCAAGTCGCATCTCACGGCAAGCAGTCAGCTAGCAAGCCTCTCCCCGCCCACCCGGTCCCATGACAGCTGCTGCCGCCCAAAGACAGCAGATATAACAAGAAGCAAAGTTTCCCTCTTTCCCCTCCCACATCCCGCCCCCCTCCCCCTCCCTTCCAGTGTTATGCAAAACAAGCCGGCACCGGCGCTCAGACTCCAGGTACCAAACCAGCCCTAGCAAGCCGCGCCCGGTAGAGCCCAGCAGCCCCTCTGCCTCCCGCGTGCATCCGCATCCGGGGTCTCATTCGCGGCTCGGCTGCACCCCCAGCCTCCCCGCTACCCGTGCCGGGGTGGCCGTAGAAAAAACCCTAACTATGGGGCCAAACTTTATGCTTGCAACAGGCAAGGGGTGGGGAAAACGGGAACGGGTAGGGGGCGCGCACTCCCTGTGCGGGCATTTTCCCGGCTGTTTATCCCAGCAGCAACCCCCCTCCGCCCCCGTTTCCAAGTAACCAGCTTCCTCGCCCCTCCCGGCCCAACGGAGCACCCTCTCCTGTCACGCGCGTGTCGCCAGTGGGTCTCCCAGGCGCAGCCTGAGCCCGGTTCGCAGCCTCGCCTTCCCTTCCCCCAGCATCGCCGAGCGCGCACCAGGGGCCGCGCGCTGCAGGGGGACCCAGGCGCCCCCAGACAGTCCTCCGGCCCCATCCTGCCGGGCTTTCGCCCCGGGGGCTCCACCGGGTAGCGAAACCAGGAAGGTGCTATCCCCGCCCGCATGTCCACGTGCCCTGCAGACCCCTATGCCTTCAGCGGGCAATTGGCAGAAAACTCCGCGCTGCGGGAGCTTTTGGAGAGCCTCGGGGGGGCTAGCTGTAGAAGACCGGGTACCCGAGACCGGAGGATCAGGGGACTCCTGGGACCGGGACAGGCGCCTGCGCCGGGGCCACAAGTCCACGTGAAAGTACGGCAGCAAGTGCCGGGAGCCTGAGGGCGCGCCTTCTGCACCCAGACTCAGCATGAGGGTCCCCCACACCTGACGCGGCTCAACCTCTTCAAGGAAGCACCGAACCCCCCAGCTCAGCGGGCAGGGTTGGGGGTGGGGGGGTGGGCCGGACTCCAAGCAACCAAGGCTAGACCCTCCCCAGCGGCCGTAGCGACCGCAACGGTCCGGCATGCGTGGTGGGGGGACCTCCAGCTCCCTGTCCCCAGAAAGAAGTCCATCGCAGGGTGCATGGAAGGGGGGCTCTGCAGTCTGGAACCCCCGATCCCCTCAATGCGCCCACCGCTGCCTCCCGGCCTCCGCGGCTGCGGCGGCAGCCCCCGCAGCTCAGCGGCCCTGGCTCCCCCGGCCGTGGCCCCTGCTGATCTTACCTGCGTGTCCGCGAGATAGTTGAGGAAGAAGGAGGAGAGCTCCTCATCCAGCAGCGAGCCGCAGTCGTTCCCCGCCATCTTCCAGCCGCGGCTGCAGCGTGCGGCGGAGTCAGCGCCGAGCCGGCCGGGGGGAGGGAGGGAGCGAGCGAGAGAGGGAGGCGGGAGGAGGGAGGGCGGCCGGCGGGAGGAGGGAGGGCGGAGCTCAGGCCCCCGCTGCCGCAGGGCCGCTGGCTGCGGGGGCGGGGCCGCAGGGCGCCCGCGCAAGCCGGGGGTCGCACCCCCACTTCCCTGCGCAATGTGTGGCGCCGGGATCCTCGCCCGCGGCCCCCGGCCCGGGAGGAGAGCGCCCGCAGCCGGGTGACGGTACTCAGACAGCAGCCCGATGCTTGCGCAGCAATGCAGGCAGCCCACTGCTCCTGCCGACCGAATCACGTTGCGTTAGCGCTGGGCGGGTCCTTACGAGACAACCTGCTTCGGCACAGCTGGGGAAACTGAGGCCTCAGAAGGCAGAGGACCTCGTTTGAAGCCACGATGTAGTTTAATACAGGAAAACAAAGCCCAGGTCTGACTGCCCTGGAGGCTTGAGTGTCTCACTGGGCTGCAGCCAGAGAGGGAGGGATACCATAGGTCAAAGGTGGAGAAATCAAGGAAGGCTCCTCGGAGGGGGAAGCTTTTTTTTTTTAATGTTTTCTTTGGAAGATGCGTTGGCTCATATTCTTAGCAATCTCTCTCTCTGGCTTCCTTCACTATGTACTTCGCCCCCGAAAATTTCAACTCCTTCTCTGACCATGGCCACAGTGCCTTGAAGTAGCCAGCTGCCTGCTGGCCCACTGGCCTCCCTGTTTCTTGGGTAAGCCATCCAACTACTGAATACTGTTCTCTGCCCACGGACATTCACTGAGTAAACCACATCTTCACTGAATCCTTCCCTGCTGCTCCTCGGACTGTCAACTCCCTCTCCTGCCACTTCCATCATGCCCGGCTGCCTTAGCTCTGCAGACCTTTAAAACACTGGTAACAGTTGCCATTTTACCTAGTTACAGTGAAGATTCGATCTTCAGACCTCTTCCTTCTAGGCTTTAAAGACCCATGAAAGCAGGGCCCGAGTTTGCTTTTGCACATACTGTCTCCAGTGCCAGGCACATAGTAGGTTCTAAGTAATGTGTTAACTAAAAATCCCAGAGGATTTAGATCTCCCATTACCATCACCACACACTTCGTAGATAAGAAAACTCCCAAGGTCAAGGATATGCATGGGGTGAGTGCCAGGGCCAGATCCAGAGCCCCGAGGCCTCCTGACACCAGCCTTGAACTTTCATCAACATGCCCTGCTGTTTGCCAGCCAGAAGGTGAGGGCACCGCCTGGGTAAAGGCAGAAAGGCGGGAAGATTTCAACCAGTTTTATTGGGCCCTCCTGCCGCCTGCTCTCCTCTCATCCCAAGCTAGCAAGGCCTGCCCCACCCTGCCCACCCTACTTGGCTCCCTCCCAGCCGGAGGAGGAAAGGAGAGTACAGGGAGCGTCCCCAGTACACCTGCTCAGACTTGAACACCAGAGCAAGAGCTTCCTTCTCCAGTTTGAGGTTCCCAGAACCAGAGGGCGTGATTTCACTCTTTGGGCTTTAGTTCAGGGCGCTTTTAAGGAACAATGGATCCCAAGAGAAAGCCTACATGGAGCTTTGGAGCGCTAGCCTGGGAGTCAGCAGTCCCAGGCTCTGGTCCAGCCCATCACGTCTCATTCCAATATTGGGCAACGCAGGGAGTTAAGAGCATGGGCCCTCTAGTCAGAGTGCCTGGTTTCAAGCACCTGCAAGTCATTTATTCTCAGGCTTTGGTTCTCTCATCTACACAAACGGGGACCATAGAATTACTTACTTAAGAGGGGTGTTATGATGATCGAGGAGCTAACATATGCAAAGTGTTTGGTACAGTACCTGACTTCACGGGGGAAGTGCTAACCTCTCTGGTCCTTTGTTTCCTCATCTGTAAAAATGGGGGTGAAATATATGTCCCCCGAAGCCCTGGCCAATGTTATTTTCCTCTCTTCCGGAGCTTATATGCTGCTGGCTACCTTGAACTCCAATAGGTCTGAATCCTGGTGCTCACTAGCTTTGTGCTAGTTTACTTAACCTCTCTAAGCCTGTTTCCACCAGGTAGAGATCTTGAGAAGACTGAACGGAACTATGCATGTAAAATTAATTGCTTGGTTCTGTAGCCTGCAAAGAGGAAGCGCTGATTCTCACACTCATCATCATCACCACAGTCACCAGTGTCATCACCTTCAGCTCTAAGGATGGGCTCTCCTGAGGCCACGCTTTTGTGCTGTTGCCTGTAGGCATCAGAGCCAGAGCCTCCCGGGGCGCTGTTTCCGAGAAGCGTCCCTCCCAGATCCAGTCTCACCTCTGACTGGTGTTATGCCCCTTATCCCCCAGAGGCCATCCTTGGAGGGTCCCCAAGACTAGCCATCGCCAGCCTTGGCCTGGCAGAGCTGCAGTGCCAGACAGGGCCTCCCGGGGAAGCCCTCAACAGCACCACCCAAAAGCTTTTGTCTTTAATTGCCCAGCTACAGGGCCTTTCTCACTAATCCCTGTGTCCTCAGAATGGGCTACTCGTTGGCAAGAGACTCAGATGAGAAGGCACCTGACCTGAGATATCTAACTTCTTTTACAAAAACATCTTATCCCAAGGATTCCTTTATTAAAGGCCACTCAATAGATCCTCAACCTCTTCACATTCTCTGATCCATAAAAGCCCTCAAGAAACCTAACGGGCTATATAATCTTCTGTAATCACCGTCCCCTCTCTGAGGCTGTTTCCATCCCTGCAGAAAACAAAAGAGTTGGGCTAAATCGACCTCTACTGAACCCTCTAGCCCAGATATTGTGGGTGTTTATAGGTACCAGCCCAAACTTAACAGTTTCTCTCTTCTGCGCATGTGCCAGACAACTGAGCTTATTATCATCTCAGATTGACTTCAACAGCCCTGAGTATTTGACAGTGTGATATCCATTTTACGACTGAGGAAACAAATGCTTAAAAAGGGTTGAAATGATTAGTCCAAGACCAAGCAGTTAGAGACACAGCTGAGATCTGAAGCCAGATCTGTGCACGGTGTAAATCCCAGACCCCAGTCGTGACAGATACCTGGTCCCTGTCACCAGAGATTAAAATTCAATAGGTCGACAGTGGGCCCAGGAATCTGCATTTAATAGGCTCCCCTAAATGACTGTGCTGCAGGAAACTACCCATCAGTCAATAGACGTTTGATGAGCACCCACTATGTGCCAGCTGGGATGATGTGAACCACAGATAAATCAGTGAACACAACAGCTGCCACCTCTGCCCACATTCTATTCAGAACAATTGCTTAGTAAATTTTTGCTAGTGAATGGGGGAGGGGACATGAGTCTTGATCGTCACTGAAGTTTCCTGCCAGCCGCCCACAACTCGGTGATTCTCTGACCCAGGCCAGGGAGTCTGACACACCTATTTCCCACCTATTTCTCCAGTCCCAGGAGGCAGGGACTCAAGCCAAGAGGAACTAAGAAGTCACCCGGTTTGTATTGTTAATTTAGAGAGCTGGCTCCATCTCCTATTGAATTGTAGAACTTGAGAACTGTGGAGTGTATGTTACCCATAGGCTTCGCTGATCATGTAGCAGAATACGGCCGAAGCCACACATCGCTTTGGGACAGAGCCGGGACTAGAAGCCGGGGCTCCAGGTTGGATGCATTGTGATCAGGTATCTTCACAGGACAGACTTCTCCTCATGGTTGGGCCTGTGGAAGAAACCACCCAGCTGTGTCAGCTGAGGGTCTCAGAACTGGGGACTAGAGCTTTCAGAGCTTGAAATTCTATCATGGGACTTCCCTGGTCGTCCAGTAGTTATGACTCCATGCTTCCACTGCAGGGGGCGTAGGTTTGGGGAGGTTCCACATGCCACACAGTACAGTCAGAATAAAAAAAAGAAAGTCCAGCATAAGCAAAGCATTTCTTTATGTTGCCCTCTTCTCCCTGTAGGGCCAACTTATAAACTCACCAGTACATTTAGGGGATACTTAGCAGATCACTGTCTCTTTTACACACTACAGATGATGAAAAGGGTTCCCAAATCAGCAGGTGAGGGGCACGTGGAGTCACCTATAACCGCTTCCCAGTTTCGCAAGTGCAGGTTTTCATCCACTCGCCTCTGCCTTGTTAATGACTGTGCGCAAAGCATGGGGATAATGAAGTGGGGTAGGAATAGAAACACCTGCTTTTTCTTCATCTGTCCACAGAGCAAAATGATCCTAGACAGGTGGGACAGGTATAATGGTCCCTCATTATACCCATTTGATAGATGGAAAAACAAAGGTCCAGTGATATGAATTATTCTGTTTTTTTACAGAGATGTAAATTCTACCAGGTTATTATATATATATAATACATAATTAGATGTATAAAATACATATATATGTGTATTACGTATATAATACAGCAACATTTAAAGAGTTATCTGAATTAAAGGGCAACATCTAAATTTAGTATCTCTAGCAAATAAGGCAAGCAGATGGTAAGAATGCCTGAGTACCTATTGTTTGTGAATATCTTTATACTCTATCACTTTGGTACCTTTTTAAGGATCAACCTGTCTGTCCTACCTGACCTACAATTTTGTGTGGATCAAGTTCACTTACAAAGGACTTTGAACTTCACATTCATTATCCTAAATCATCAATAACGCTTCTTTGGAAACGTATCCTAAGGATCTTATTCAAAACCTGGAACTGCTACAGCGTAATGTTTATATAAAGAAGGGAACGACGACAGAGGATTAGATGGTTGGATGGCATCACCGACTCAATGGACATGGGCTTGGGTGAATATCAGGAGTTGGTGAGGCCTGGCGTGCTGCGGTTCATGGGGTCACAAAGAGTAGGACACGACTGAGTGACTGAACTGAACTGAGATAGATAAATAGATAGAAAGATTCAATAAATATTTTTAGAACCTGCCAGATGCTAGGCACTGTGCTACAGGCCCACAAATNAGGCCTGGCGTGCTGCGGTTCATGGGGTCACAAAGAGTAGGACACGACTGAGTGACTGAACTGAACTGAGATAGATAAATAGATAGAAAGATTCAATAAATATTTTTAGAACCTGCCAGATGCTAGGCACTGTGCTACAGGCCCACAAATGGTAACCATAATATAATCTTTGCTCTCTTGTAACTCACAGCTCTGATCGCCACACTATGCAGGGAGAGACCAGTCCACATGCAGTTTGCTAGGATGTAATAAGTCCTTTTTTAAAAAAAGGGTATTTATTTCTGAGTGCAGCAGGTCTCGTCACTGCACTCGGGCTTCCTCTAGCTGCGGCTCGAGCCGGGGCTGCTCCCCGCTTGCGGTGCTCGGTCTCCTCACTGCAGCGGCTTCTTTTGTTGAGGAGCACAGGCTCGAGGCACATGGACTTCAGTAGTTGTGGCATGTGGGCTCAGTAATTGCCATCTGCGGGCTCTAGAGCACAGGCTCAGTAGCTGTGGGGCGTGGGCTTAGTTGCCCCATAGCACGTGGATCTTCCTGGATCATGACCAAACCCATGTCCTCTGCATTGGCAGGCAGATTCTTAACCACTGGGTCACCAGGAAAGCCCTGTAATAGGTTTTTTCGTGGAGTTAAGCTGGGGGGCTGAAAGCTGGGTGGGGCTGGGAGAAGAGCCCATGGGAGAGGTGGGATCCTGAGCCAAGACAATGAAAGTAGTAGGAGGGATCTGGAAGAGTGAATGGGTGGAGGCCACATTTTAGAGTGGGAATCACTAGGCTTTGGTCATAGATAAGAAATGATGGGCTGATTACAGGGATGAGTCAAGACATCCAGGCTCTGGCTTCAGTGGATGATGAGTCTTAGAGAAAAGGCAGCTCATAAGGGTTCTCCTAGTATTTTCAGATGACTATGGGACAAGAGGAGACATACAGGGGGAGCACACTGATACCAAGAAAAAAATTGGAAAGAACCTTAGCATCTAGTAAGACAGAACAGTTCAATTCCACACCTAGTTACAGATAGTAGACAAAAGCTCACACATGTGTACAGAGAACTGTGTTCAAGGGAGTTCATTGTAGTATTATTAATTATGGTAAAAAAAAATACAGGTTACAGGAAAAAATAAGCTGTGTGGTGAGGTCACACAATGGAATAGTAGACAACTGTGAAAATCAATAACAGCTGCATGAATCCACAAAGATAAATCACAAAAGCAATGAGTGAGATAAGCAGGCACCCCAGGGACACCTGCAGTATTATATTATGCATGAAATATTTTTAAATATGCAAAATAACACTCCATTGCATTGGCCAGTACACGTATATGAAGTAAAAGCATAAACATGGAACAGCAAAGGCACAGCTCATTTCAAGAAATTGAGAGGAGAGCGGGGACCCAGGGCTGGCTTTATGGGTGAGCCACCTCACTCTTGAAGTCACACTGGCCTTGCATGTGGTTAATTACTCTGCTGCTGCCGACTTGAAATTCATGATGATTTAAAATAAGGGTTCCTGCATTTCATTTTGCACCAGACCCTGCAAGTTATGTAGCTTCTCCTGGTGGGATTAGAATACATCGTATGTAAGAGGGAGAAGGCAGTGGCAGAGAGCTCCAGTTGTACCTGTGATCTTGTTTTTTAATCTCAAAAATATTTTTAAAGTATCAGTGTTTGATATATATGGAATTTAGAAAGATGGTAACGATAACCCTGTATGCGAAACAGCAAAAGAGACACAGATGTATAGAACAGTCTTTTGGACTCTGTGGGAGAGGGAGAGGGTGGGATGATTTGGGAGAATGGCATTGAAACATGTATAATATCATATAAGAAACGAATCGCCAGTCTAGGTTCGATGCAGGATACAGGATGCTTGGGGCTGGTGCACTGGGATGACCCAGAAAGATGGTATGGGGAGGGAGGTGGGAGGGGGGTACAGGATTGGGAACACGTGTACACTGTGGTGGAATCGTGTTGATGCATGGCAAAACCAATACAGTGTTGTAAAGTAAAATAAAGTTAAAAAATAAATAAATAAAAATTAAAAACAAAGTATCAGTGTTTGTTAAATCTGTGTAGTGCATTGTTCCTTGTGCTTTTCTGTACGTTTGAAATATTTTATAATTCAAAACCAATGAAGATACTCTGCAGAAGGTAGAAAGCTATATGGAAAATGTACAGGAAAATATGTATAACATTAAGTGAAATAGAGTTATAAAAATGTTTATAAAGTGATTGTAGTTGTATGCATAAATGTATGTGTAAAGTGTATATGTTAGAGTGACATAAGGAGTGTGAACAAACAAAACATGATGAGGATGGTGGAAATAATTTCTTTTCATATTTTCATTTGTGTTTTGTTTTAATTTTGTTTTTATAATAAATAAAATGTAACTTGCCATCTATATTATTTAAGTAGCCCATTTGCATTGCATTAAGTAGCCCAGGGACATTTCAGAGACTTAAGATCTCAACATAAAGGAGTAGCTATGATGGAACTGGTAGGAACCCTCCCTAAAATGAGCTTTGAACTGGATGTCAGTTTGGAGTCCCACTTGGGCACCGAACTCACTCACGTTTGGACAAACCTCTTCTCCATGCTGAGACTCAGATTCCCCATCTGCACAACAATGCGCTTGGACTGGGTGGGCCATCCCAAACGTGCCTTGGATGGGTGTCTCCCCTGCCACTCCCCCCAATCCTCCACCCCCCCACCTCGAGACCAGTGCCCTGACTGTGAGATGCTCTGATTCCCGCTCCCCTTTGCAGGGGATATCATTCGGGCCACGTGTAGTTTGGCAGCAGAGACGGTTGGAGTCAGGATGCTGAGCAGAAAATCCAGGTCAGTAGGCCACCCTAGGAGCGTTTTATATGGGGTGGAAGCTCTTTGGCTCCTGGAACAGCCAGACCTTCAGAGTCCCAGGGAAAGGGGCATAGCTTCACAGGCAGGGCAAGGTATAGAGGACACAGTGTGTGAACAGGATTGGGAACACGTGTACACTGTGGTGGAATCGTGTTGATGCATGGCAAAACCAATACAGTGTTGTAAAGTAAAATAAAGTTAAAAAATAAATAAATAAAAATTAAAAACAAAGTATCAGTGTTTGTTAAATCTGTGTAGTGCATTGTTCCTTGTGCTTTTCTGTATGTTTGAAATATTTTATAATTCAAAACCAATGAAGATACTCTGCAGAAGGTAGAAAGCTATATGGAAAATGTACAGGAAAATATGTATAACATTAAGTGAAATAGAGTTATAAAAATGTTTATAAAGTGATTGTAGTTGTATGCATAAATGTATGTGTAAAGTGTATATGTTAGAGTGACATAAGGAGTGTGAACAAACAAAACATGATGAGGATGGTGGAAATAATTTCTTTTTATATTTTCATTTGTGTTTTGTTTTAATTTTGTTTTTATAATAAATAAAATGTAACTTGCCATCTATATTATTTAAGTAGCCCATTTGCATTGCATTAAGTAGCCCAGGGACATTTCAGAGACTTAAGATCTCAACATAAAGGAGTAGCTATGATGGAACTGGTAGGAACCCTCCCTAAAATGAGCTTTGAACTGGATGTCAGTTTGGAGTCCCACTTGGGCACCGAACTCACTCACGTTTGGACAAACCTCTTCTCCATGCTGAGACTCAGATTCCCCATCTGCACAACAATGCGCTTGGACTGGGTGGGCCATCCCAAACGTGCCTTGGATGGGTGTCTCCCCTGCCACTCCCCCCAATCCTCCACCCCCCCACCTCGAGACCAGTGCCCTGACTGTGAGATGCTCTGATTCCCGCTCCCCTTTGCAGGGGATATCATTCGGGCCACGTGTAGTTTGGCAGCAGAGACGGTTGGAGTCAGGATGCTGAGCAGAAAATCCAGGTCAGTAGGCCACCCTAGGAGCGTTTTATATGGGGTGGAAGCTCTTTGGCTCCTGGAACAGCCAGACCTTCAGAGTCCCAGGGAAAGGGGCATAGCTTCACAGGCAGGGCAAGGTATAGAGGACACAGTGTGTGGCATCATGGGTGCAGTGGAGCATCCTGGGTACAGCATGGTGGGCGCCACCCTGTGCTCTTCAGCTTCCCTGAAGAATACTGGCAGACAACTCCAAAGATGAAAGATTGGTTGAAAGGGAATAGTCCACCTTCTGTCAGAGTTATTATTTTTCATTGTAATTTTTTGTACTTTTTGGCCTCGCCCTCTGACATGTAAGGATCTCAGTGCCCCAACCAGGGATTGAACCCATACCCTCTGCATTGAAAGTGCAGAGTCTTAACCACAGGCCACCAGGCAAGTCCTCCACTACAAATTATTTTAAATTACATGTGATATAATTATTTTTATCCTTGTATAAAAAATGCAAACAAGAGACTTCCCTGGTGATCCAGTAGCTAAGACTCCATGCTCCCAGTGCAGGAGGCCCAAGTTCAATCCCTGGTCAGGGAACTAGACCCCATATGCTGCAACTAAGAGTTCGCATGCTGCAACTAAAGACCAAGGGCAGCCAAATAAATACGTTAAATGAATATTTTTTAAAAAAATGTAAGCAATACAAAGAAAGGACAAGCTTCTGTGATCACCTTCACCCAATATCACTCCTTCCCCATAGGAGCCCACTGTTACTGTTTCATGAATTGCCTTACAGAAAAGGGGAAAAAAAGAGATTTTTTTCTTTGCTTTTTATACCTATAAAACCTAGAAACCCTCAAAATTTCAATTGAGACTTTTAAACAAAAATGGAATCCTACTATAATCACTATTTTGTAATTTCCTTCTTAATATGCCTTAGAGGTCTTTCCATATCAGTACATGCAGATCTATTTCTTCAAACTGTTGTTCAGTCACTAAGTCTTGTCCAATTCTTTGCAATCCCATGAAGTGCAGCACTTCATGCCAGACTTCCCTGTCCTTCACTATTTCCCAGAGTTTGCTCAAACTCATGTCCATTGAGTCGGTGATGCCATCCAACCATCTCATCCTCTGTTGCCCCCCTCCTCCTCCTGCCCTCAATCTGTCCCAGCAGCAGGGTCTTTTCCAATGAGTTGGCCCTCTGCATCAGGTGGCCAAAGTATTGGAGCTTCAGCTTCAGCATCAGTCCTTCCAATGAATATTCAGAGTTAATTTCCTTTAGGACTGACTGGTTTGATCTCCCTGCTGTCCTCTTAATCTTCTCCAGCACCACAATTCAAAAACATCAATTCTTCAACAATCAGCCTTCTTTATGGTCTAACTTTCACATCCATACATGACTACTGGAAACACCATAATTTTGACTGTATGGATCTTTGTCAGCAAAGTGATGTCTCTGCTTTTTAATACGCTATCTAGGTCTGTCATAGCTTTTCTTCCAAGGAACAAGTGTCTTTCAATTCTTTCAAATTGTTGCATGGCCCTCCCCAGGGTGAATGTGCCATGGACTTGATTTGTAACTGCTGGCGCATCGTGTTTCTAGACTTACATTCTTCAGGCGGTTATATGGTCCTAGTTATATCACTAAAGACTATACAAAGCTGGGGATAGAAAATAATGACAATGGATGCATTCCTTTATTCATTCAATCAACAAAAGCCTGTGGAATCCTTCCTTTAAGTATAAACTTCATCTTTTAATACACAATCAAGCCAGACCTGCATGTATGAGTTTAGCGAATAATATCAATCATGTTACTACATTGTTTGAAACTCATTCATCATTCCTTCATGACCCATCTACTTTGTGCCAGGCATTCTGCTAAGCTTTGTAGGACTATAGAGTATTAGTTGTGGCTGCTTTGGTTACAATTAATAAAAAACCCTCCTTAACCTGGCTTTAACAGATAATGTATTGGCTTCCATTAATTAACACATTTAAAGGAGGAATGTCACCAGGAAGATGTGGATGTTCATTTCTCAGCTCTGTTTTCCTCTGAAAGCTTCATTCTGGGACAGGTTCTGTCCTGGTGATGGCAACGTGGTATGCTCCAGGCCTAAACCCAATCCTCTTAGCAAGTCCAGCAAAGGAGCTGTGCCAGTTGCCTAGCAAAAGACTAGGATTCACTCTGATTATATCAATTTGGCTCAAATGCCTGTCACTAGGCCAATCCCTGCTCCAATTGGTCAGTACTGGGTTACATGCCCACCTCTGAGTCTAGAGCCAAGCTGTTTCATTCAACACCCCTGCTTTTCTTAAAAAGAGACCATTAATTTGAATGTGAAATAATTATATCTCTTTCTATTAACTTCTAACTGAAATTTAGTATTTCCTTCTATTATGAATGTAGCAAACATTTTACAGCAGTATTAAAAGTTCCTATAACTTTGGCACCAATAGAAATCACAGATATTTCATATCTCATCACAAAATGTCATTTACATTTATCACTATTTTGAAACTTAGGGTAACTTTCAGACCAATTAGATCTTGCTAGTCATGTGTTAATAAAGAAATATATATATATTACTATATCAAAATTTCTTATCATGTGATAACTGTTTCAATATAATTGAGTTTTAAAAAATTGTTTGTAGCTGATATTAAGCATTTAAAAACATCAACATGAGGAGGGGTCCATAGCCTACGAAAAAGGTCTAGATATAATATTGGAGAGATATATAATATCTAGATATAACATGATTTCCTCCCCAAAAGAACATCAGGTGCCTTCCTTTGCCAGAGGTGCCTCTTCCCCACAGGGAACACTCACCTACACAGCTCAGGAGCAGCTGATCCTCACGACTCTGCTGACTTTATTGTCCCCCAGAGGCCCCGAAGAGGTTCTCCATACCAGGAGCCAAGATTTCCTCTGTCAAAGGAGGTGCAGAAATAGAAGGAACAAAAGGAAACC
Organism: Oreotragus oreotragus; assembly: GCA_006410675.1. Lineage (NCBI taxonomy): Eukaryota > Metazoa > Chordata > Mammalia > Artiodactyla > Bovidae > Oreotragus > Oreotragus oreotragus. The sequence goes on from SJYX01021581.1 coordinate 569,257, forward strand.
TGGATCTCCTTTGTGAAGAGGAGGAGACTTAAGCAAGATGCTTAAGAAGTTCATGAGATCACTTTGCTCTGCAGATTGCGACTTGTCTCAACACAGAGCCCAGCAATAGGCCTGCCCTTTGACCAGGATTCCCTCTTCCTGGGAGTTCACCTTAGAAATCAGTAGAAGGAAGAGAACAAGCTAGCCAGGCAAAAATATTCACTAAGGTGGGCTGGGGCTAGGGAGGCTGGGTCTGGAGCCTGGAGTCAGGCAGGCCTGTGTTTGAAGCCTTGCTCAAAAGGGTAGCCAACAGTGCCTCCCACACACATGAACACTGCTCCTCTGACATCAGGGGTGGCGTTTGGTTCTTCCCCTGGATTTCAGACTAGCTTTCTGACTTGATTTGACCAAGAGAACTCAGCAGAAAGGATGCTATCCCAGTACCCGCCCTAGGAGTCAGGACAATAGGAGCTTCTACTTTCACTCTCTGGGAAGCCGGTCACTGCGAAAAAAGCCCTGCTAACATGCCAAATAGACCATGGAGAGAGACAGAGGCCCTGCAGGATGAGGGGCCACAGAAACAGAAACCAGCCGACTTGTAGCCATTTTAGCCTCCCCTGCTGCAACACCAGTTCAGTTCAGTTCAGTCGCTCAGTCGTGTCCAACTCTTTGCGACCCCATGAATCGCAGCACGCCAGGCCTCCCTGTCCATCACCAACTCCCGGAATGCAACACCAGACATCTGAATAAACCCATCTTGGAGCCCCCAGCCCTAGTGAACCTGCCTCAGTTAGTACTGTGTACAGCAGAGATGACTCAGCTCCATCAAGCTCTGACCACANGTCCAACTCTTTGCGACCCCATGAATCGCAGCACGCCAGGCCTCCCTGTCCATCACCAACTCCCGGAATGCAACACCAGACATCTGAATAAACCCATCTTGGAGCCCCCAGCCCTAGTGAACCTGCCTCAGTTAGTACTGTGTACAGCAGAGATGACTCAGCTCCATCAAGCTCTGACCACACTGCAGAACCATGAACATAAATAGTTGTCATCCCTTAAACTACCATATTTTCATTTTCTAAGTGAGTGAGTCTTGGTTTTGTAAGTTAATTTGTATCATTTCTTTTTAGATCCCACATATAAGGGATGTCATATGATATTTCTCCTTCTCTGACTTCTTTCACTCAGTATGACGCTCTCTAGGTACATCCATGTTGATGCAGTGGCATTATTTCATTTTTGGTTTTGTTTTGTAATGGCTGAGTACTTACTATTCCACTGTACGTAAGGGCACAACCTTTAAAAGAATAACATAGTCCGAGGACACGACATAAACTGATTAGAACCAAATAGGTCCAAGATGGTGGACAAGTCAACTTCCACTAGACTGTGAGTCTCAGTATACACTCATGTAACATATCAGCAAGCTGAATGACAAACCCACAGGTGCTATGACAGTTCCAAGGCCAACCATAAAGGTCAAAAAGTGAAAGGTGGCCCAATTCCTAGAAATCCCTCTCCCTTCCCCCAAATAGCTGGAGTATTCCTTCTACTCATTAGCCTATGAAACTACCCACCTCTATGAAAACTGACAACTCCATACCCTGGGGCCACTCTCACCTCCTCAGATGGCCCACACTCTGTCCATGGAGTGCATTTCTCTCTAAAGAAATCCACTTCTTACCTGTGACTGAATTCTTTCTGTGGTGAGTCATCAAGAACCTGAGCTTCATTAAGTCCTGAAACCAGGTGTGTGATCTCAGTCCTGGCTCATAGGTTCAAGTCCCATTCTGGGTTTTGCCTGGGTTTTGGTCCCAGCCTGATTAACACAGTTTTAATAATATGTTATAATTTCCTGCAGGGGCTGAGTTTCTCTCAGTTATTGGAATGACTCTGCTGGATAGAAGAGCATGGAACCATTAGAAATCATAAGCACAAAGTTCATGAACTTTATTTATTGTGTAATTTGAAGTAGAGAGAGTCTTTCTGATTTCAATGAAGAAAAAATTTCTGAATAAAAGTTGTAAGGCAATAGGAGAAATAAAAACTGGTAGTGTACTTGGGTGGTGGGTTTTATTTACAAATATACTTTAAGGATTTCTGTAGTGTTATTCTCAGCTTTTTAATAATAAATCATTTTAATGCAATTTCCAAATGGGATTAAGTTTTGGAGAAAACATGGAGAAATGAAGACTATGTATTTGAGTTTTGATTTTAGTGAAAATGTTCTCTACTCAAATTTTCTTTAATTTGATCTTCATAAAAAATAATTTTAGTGCAATTATTAAATAGAAAACTGATCATTGTGTAATTTATCCAGTGCTATTATGAGCCCAGCAGGGAACTAAGTGCTGTGTTCCTTCATTTACTCAACAAATAGTGAAATCCAGAGTTCAAGAGGAGGGATTTCCATGCTTTGCTCTTTGATGCCTCCCAGCAACTCTATCATGTCAGTGGTGTTATTATCCCCATTTCACAGATGAGGAAACTGAGACTCAGAGAGGTTATGTTTCTTGTCAAAGTCATTCAGCTTGGAAGTGGCAGGATGAGATTTGAGCTCAGGTCTCTTGAGACTGTCTTCTCATTATCATTTACCTCTTAGCCCACAGCAGTACAGACTGCTCCAATTAAACAGACTCAGCAAGTCTGTAAGCACTAAGAAGCAGCATGCTTTTGTCATAAAATAACAGCATGGAGTCAGGAGACCTGGACTTGGATCCTGGGTCACTGTGTGGCTATTCCCTCTGTACCTTCATGGCCTCACAGGCTAAATGAGGGATTTGGATAAATACTTGGAAAATTATGGAAAATAACCCAAACCATAATGCCTTGGACCTTAACTTTAACTGATTAGAGTAGGTTATTCTTAAAATTGTGTTTCAAATTTCCCAATTGTGCTCAGATACTATTCTAAGCAGTATTTGGACTTAAAGTTCCAAGATTTGGGTTCAAAGATTGGCTGTGCTTTTGAGTGATTTTGGGTCAGTTTTCTAGCTCTCTGACTTTCAGTTTCAAGAGCAATAGCAATGCTAACCTCTCTCGTTGATTGTATGGACCCAGTGTTGACCCAACCCAAGTGAAAGAACTGAATAGTCAATAAATAAATATAATATGTATGTGTATATATAGATCTTAGATGAAAGATACTTTAATGAAACCTCACAGTAAAAGTATATAATATATACAATTAGTGTAAATCTATTTTGATGTTTTATAATCACTTAGGAATTCTTTGATAGGTAGATATATATAATTTGAATATGTGTATACTATATATGTGATATAGATGATATATAATATTAAAAATATATTTTGATATGATAAATTAAAAGTAACATGCCTGTATCTCTGTGATGATAGAATTTCAGTGGAAGTTCCCCTTAGCTCCTTGCCCTACCCCACCTCAAATCTTCCACCCAACATCACACCTGGCTGGAGAGTGGGCTTCCCTGTATGCTGGGCTTACCATGATTAATGCACTAACAACTTGAGTGAAAACATTTTCTCATTTAAGTATCCATTTCCCCCTACAAGACTATGAACAAATCAAGGCCAGGAATTGAGTCTTATTCTTAGATATAACAGCCCTCACTGTAAATGACACAGAGTAAGTAAATAAATATTTGTTAAGCTGAAGAAAGTAGGGAAAACCACTAGACCATTCAGGTATGACCTAAATCAAATTCCTTATGATTATACAGAGGAAGTGAGAAATAGATTTAAGGGACTAGATCTGATAGATAGAGTGCTGATGAACTATGGACGGAGGTTTGTGACATTGTACAGGAGACAGGACAGGGATCAAGACTATCCCCATGGAAAAGAAATGCAAAAAAGCAAAATGGCTGTCTGGGGAGACCTTACAAATAGCTGTGAAAAGAAGAGAAGCGAAAAGCAAAGGAGAAAAGGAAAGATATAAGCATCTGAAGGCAGAGTTCCAAAGAATAGCAAGAAGAGATAAGAAAGCCTTCCTCAGCGATCGGTGCAAAGAAATAGAGGAAAACAACAGAATGGGAAAGACTAGAGATCTCTTCAAGAAAATTAGAGATACCAAGGGAATNAGAGTGCCTGATGAACTATGGAATGAGGTTCGTGACATTGTACAGGAGACAGGGATCAAGACCATCCCCATGGAAAATGCAAAAAAGCAAAATGGCTGTCTGGGGAGGCCTTACAAATAGCTGTGAAAAGAAGAGAGGCGAAAAGCAAAGGAGAAAAGGAAAGATATAAGCATCTGAATGCAGAGTTCCAAAGAATAGCAAGAAGAGATAAGAAAGCCTTCCTCAGCGATCAGTGCAAAGAAATAGAGGAAAACAACAGAATGGGAAAGACTAGAGATCTCTTCAAGAAAATTAGAGATACCAAGGGAACATTTCATGCAAAGATGGACTCGATAAAGGATAGATATGGTATGGACCTAACAGAAGCAGAAGATATTAAGAGGTGGCAAGAATACTTGGAAGAACTGTACAAAAAAAATCTTCACGACCCAGATAATCATGATGATGTGATCACTAATCTAGAGCCAGACATCTTGGAATGGAAGTCAAGTGGGCCTTAGAAAGCATCACTAAGAACAAAGCTAGTGGAGGTGATGGAATTCCAGTTGAGCTCTTTGAAATCCTGAAAGATGATGCTGGGAAAGTGCTGCACTCAATATGTCAGCAAATTTGGAAAACTCAGCAGTGGCCACAGGACTGGAAAAGGTCAGTTTTCATTCCAATTCCAAAGAAAGGCAATGCCAAAGAATGCTCAGACTACCGCACAATTGCACTCTGGGTGCCTTAAGCTTCTGTAAGACTTGCATTTTAATATCTAATTGTGATCATCTTTCCCTATTTCTTTCTATCAAGTCTAGCGTTAGTCAGCCATCGTGTGTTAAAACTGCTGGACCACAAAGTAAATTGTCCAGAACACGGCAATCAATTGTTCCAAACACTGTGATAGAGAACTCGTTGGTAAGGAGCATTTGAAATGTGACCCACTGTGAAGGTAGAGCTTCACACTGTGTGCCCGCTAGGTCTTTAGCTGAGTGTACAAAAGCACTTGCATGGAAGACTATATGAAAAATGTGCCCTAAAGCAGTATTTTATGTATACCCTTTCTTTTGTGTTAAGGAAACTATCTCAAGGGGAAATAGTGTTAAAATCAGCGCTGTGTGGAGCAGTGGTTTTGGTTTATGGAGTTCCGTTGTTGTTTTGACACCAGTGGGTGGGGACAGGGCAGGAGCAAGTTTCAGTGAATAAGAGAAGTGGGGACACGAGGGCTGGGGCTGCCTCGTGGGGCTCCGCATAAACACCCAGGGTGCCGAGCAGAGTATGGAGATGGTGTGGGGCAGGTTGTCAGCTCTGCTTCCAGGACTCAGGGGCAGCTGTGCCAACACCACAGGGACACAGAACCACCGAGTCCAGAGTCAGCTCTCCAGCCCCACGACATACATATGTATGCATGTTCTTATGTTCTTTACTTAGTTTGGGAGTTATAAACAAAGCACCATGAAAATCATCATTGTCCTACCTCTTTGGCTAGTCCAGGAGCTGATAAAATAAACAAACCCTAATGAGAATCACAGTGGGGTGGGGTGGGAGTTCAGTAATCAGTCATTCATGAATAGAATAAGCTTTGCATTCAAATGTGTTTAGAATTATATCCATATATAAGATATGGAACCCAATATTGCATTTCCTGGCTTTTTATTTTAGCACAATGATAGTGGAAATGTTGTAGAGTTCTGATTTTGTCCATAATTGTTATATTGCAGCTACTTCTGAAATATTTCATCATGTACTTGAAGTTATAAGATATAGTTATAAAAAATAAAATTATAAAATATAATTGTTCATTGACATTATAGTTAGAAATTGTTGCTATAATTGAAGTTTGCTTTTTAAAATTTTTTCTCTTTTCAGATGTTTAGTGCCAAAGAAATTGAATTACAAGTAAATGAAATAGAAAAGGAAAAAGAAGAAGCAGAGAAGAAAAAATCAAAGAAGACCACCTAATTCTTAGGAGAAACACTGGGATATTTTAATATTTCCTTGTACTCAGAATTGCTTAGTGAAATTTTAAAGGAAATAAGTTAATATGTAACATTACATTTAGTAGTTACATGTGTTGAGAATGTCATACTTGTGGCATTCATCTGTGACAAACATACATGATTATGAAGATTTTTTTTAAGAGTTCAGTAATTGTTGAAAGCAGTCATGACTTTACATAAGCCTGAGACTATATTTTATAACTTTCTCACTATGTTACTTTTTTCATATATTCAAATTCAATTAAAATTTTTTTAATTAAAAAATAATTTGGTGCTATTCGAATTGACTGTCAGGTAGAGATAGCTATTCCAAAATAAACTGAATATAATATTGAGTCGCATTTCTAAATAAAAACATCCTTGTGTTGGTGATGTGCCAAAATTTTGTCAATGCCTTATTTTTAAGTGAGCTTCCTAGGCAGTGGTAAAGAACCTGCCTGTGAATGCAGGAAACGTAAGAGACCTGGTTNCTCCCCATCCCTGGGATTCTCCAGGCAAGAACACTGGAGTGAGTTGCCATTTCCTTCTCCAATGCATGAAACTAAAAAGTGAAAGTGAAGTCGCCAGTCATTGCTGCTGCTAAGTTACTTCAGTCGTGTCCAACCCTTAGCTACCCCATGGACTGCAGCCTTCCAGGCTTCTCCATCCATGGGATTTTCCAGGCAAGAGTACTGGAGTGGGGTGCCATTGCCTTCTCCGTACCAGTCATTAGGGCAACATAAATGACGATCACAATGCAATACCACTGCCCCTTCCCTGTGATGACTGAAATTTCAAAATCTTGCCATATTCAGCATCTGTAACAATGTGGAGCAACTGGAACTCTCATACAATCTTGACAGGAATGAAAAATAATTCAAAAACAAAATGACACCACTTTGGAAAATAGTTTGCCAGTTCTTTAAAAAGTTAAACATATACCTTCCAAGTGATCAAGAAATCTCACTCTACGTATTTATACATAAGAAAATTTTTTTAAAAAGTTTGCATAAAGATGCATAGGTGAATCATCACAGTAGATTAACAATAGCCAAAAACTAGAAAAACTCCAAATGGCAGACCAACTAAACAAATTGAATGAATAGACAGATCGTGGTAATAGTTATTCAATGAATACTGTTCAGCTATAAAAAAAGAACAAACTCCTGACATACGCAACAACAGAGAAGAATCTCAAATTCATTATGTTAGATGAAATAATGCCAGACTCAGATTGAATACTGCATCGTTCCACTTAAATGAAATTCTAGAAAAGGCACAATTATAGTAAGAGGAAGTAGAGTGCAGAGATTGGGAAAAACAATAGATTACAGAGCAAAGTTTGGGGCCTCGTGGTGGTGGTTACATAACTATATATGTTTTTCAAACTAAATGTTATACTTAAATTGGTGTATTTTATTGTATGTAAAGTATATTTCAATAAAGCTGATTTTTAAACAGCATATCTATTTTCATGGTTTTCATTTTTAAACATGGGTTGCTTTTTAGAGTAGTGAGTGTCCTGTCCCCAGAGAATTCCAAAGACCAGCCAAATGGATATGTGTCAGGCATGTTGTAGAAGGGATTCCTGAGTTGGGTGCAAGCCCAGACGAGATGGCCTTTAGCATCGTTACGGTTATGGAATTTAGGCTTAAGTGGGTATTGCCTAATGTGTAGTAGAAAGAACAATGGTCTAGGAGTCAAGAGCCATTCATTCATTCATTCATCATTTACTGAACACCTAACACAAGCCTTGCAATGTTCAACAGTGTTGAGCTTAAGTTAGTTTGAGTTGGGTTTCTACATACTCACACCTAAAAAATCCTAACAAATATAATCCCATTGAGAGTGCTCAGTTGCTCAGTCATGTCTGATATTTTGTGGGCCCATGGACTGTAGCCCACCAGGCGCCTCATCCATGGGATTTCCCAGGCAAGAACACTGGAGTGGGTTGCCATTTCCTTCTCCAGGGATCTTCTTGTCCCAGGGATGCAACTTACATCTCCTACCCTGCAGGTGGATTTTCTACCACTGAGCCCCTAGGGACGTGGGACAATCCCATCACTAGGTATTAAATTGGGTGATACTCCTTTGACACTCTTCCTAAGTGCCTCGTGAGGAGATCAGTGAGGGCCTGAGGAGGCAGGGAGACTACCCAGTTTCCTCCCTCTCCATCACCACAGCCTTGGTCCAGGTTGCCATTGCCTCTGACTCTGGAAGTTTACAGCAGCCCCTTCCTGGGTCTCTCTGAGTCTGCTTGAACTTCCTTGGGTTCATCTTATACACAGCATTCAGAAATCCACCACCTGAAATCCAGATATGACTCTAAAAATTCTTCCATGCTGTCTCCTTCCCCTAAATTAAAGTCTCAGTTCCTCAACATGGTTCCAGGGCCCCCTGTGACAGAGCCCTGAATTGAAGGAAGATCAGCTAGGGAGATGTGTGGCAGCACCTATGGGCTGGTGTGGGGAGAAAGAGCAGGAAAAGATGGACTGGAGAGATGTTTTAGAAGCAAAAACTGCCTGAGTTCAGGCACTGGCTGTGCTGTTTCCCTGTGTAAACTGAGCCTCAGTTTCCAGCTCATCCAGAGATGAGACGGGTGATCACGAAGGACTGTTTCAGTTCCAAAGTTGTAGGTTTACGCTCCTAGGTATGTTTCCTAGCTGTCCCTCCAGCTCTGCTCTCTGTGTGTGCCTCTCACTCAGCAGACACCTTTACAGAAAATTGTTATCTGCGGATATGAGTCACAGATTATAACTGGCTCAATCTGCAGGAGGCTTCACAGCCCATCCTGCTGACATGATTCTCTGCCCAGAGGAGCTTGAGGGTCAAGTTACTGACCTGAAGTGCAAAAGAAAACCTGGTGAGTGTCCTTTGAAATGGGAGAAGAAGGAATGCACTTACAGCCACTGACACTCTCCTGGACAGTAATTGTCCTCTGGACAGCAAAAGGGAGTAAGTGGGAGAGGGAAAGGTCCAGCCTTTCAGAGCTTTCAGATGCTGTGTGTCCAAGGCGCTCAAAACACTACCCTGGAGGTGCTTCCTTCCAGTCAAATGGAAAGGTCACTGAACTGGCCATGAATCAGTGGCTACTCAGTCACTCAGTCCTGGCTTGACCTTGACAATGTCACTTCACTTCTAGCTCAGTTTCCCTACCAACCAGTCAGACACAGTAAGGACAGCTTCAATTCATCCAACAGCTCCCATTATTTTCAATTTCACAAGCAGTACATGTTCCTTAAAGAAAATGTAAAGCATGAATAATCAGAAAGGAAAAATAAATTCCTTAATCTCACCATTCTGACACAAACAGATGTTTTTCTATTTTAATCAAAATGGGACTGCAATTGCACATTCCCTCCTGCACCCAATTATTTTCTTCAACAATACATTGCAAACATCTTTCCACGTCATTACACTTTCCTCCACGTTAGGATACTCAGATGTGACTGGATACCCACGGGTATTCTCCAATTGAGGCCAGTCTTGGTATTTCATTTCACCCTTCAAAAATACATCCAATCCCAAAAGAACCAGCAGGCACTGCATATTTCACTGAAGACTTTGTGGGCCATGGAGAAGAGAGTTGCATTGCTCACCATCCAGCAAGCACTCTCATACACCCCACTTGGTAGCTCCATTCTCTCTGTAGTCTGACTCTGCTATTCCCCCAACACAGTCTCTCAAAAACCACCACTAGCCCTTCTGGTCTACTTGTATATGCCACGTAGCGAAACAGTAGTAAAGGGGCATTCCTCAAGGATGGCCCTGGGAAGTTAATTTGACAGTGTTATTTATTCATTCATACCAAACACCTTTATATGATGGACAATGTTTTGGGTGCTGAGGGAATTTTCATTCAACAAGAGGAAAAAAATCTTGTTTCTCATGGGACCTATTATTTTTCAACATTTACAATGCTAAAGAAGAGAGTCTTATAATGTCTTTCAAAAGTCAACTCTTTTTGGACTTCAGTGTTATTTCCCGTTCTCCACCTCCTGGTGGTAAACAGTGCCACAGTGAACATTGCTAAGGCATAGACTCCCATTTTTCAATTTTTAAAGATCTTTATCTTGTTTTAGTCATAAGAATCTACAGAGGCTTTACTGAAAAGGACGGTAAGGGCCAAGAGAAAACAAGTCATTTCCCCAGGGTTACATGTTTGGTTATTTGGTGGTAGATTAAACAAATAAACACTTTCTCAAGAGGAAAACATGAATTCACAACAGTATGAGTCAGATCACAGTGAGTCCTCTCCCCTTGAACAGCTGGGAGAGGTAGCTGATGTTTACAGAGCACCTACCATAAGCATGACCCCATCACATGTGTGCTAAGTCATTTCAGTCATGTCTGACTCTTTGCCACTCTATGGACTATAGCCCACTAGGCCCCTCTGTCCACGGAATTCTCCAGGAAAGAATACTGGAATGGGCTGCCATGCCCTCCTCTAGGGGATCTTCCCACCCCAGGGATCAAACTCACATCTCTTACCTCTCCTGCACTGACAGTTGGGTTCTTTACCACTAGCACCACCTGGGAAACCCCAACCTCAATATATACATCTCGTTTAATCTTCCTTAAGCTATCAGCCCCATTCCACGGAAGGGCGATGGACAGCAAGCGACAGCCAAGTCTTGGACCCAAGCAGGTCTGATACCAAAGCCTACATTCTGAAGTACTCCTCACCTGGCCTCGCTGCTATGTATGTCCAATTCCAATCCCAGCAAACTTGTCTTTGAATCTTAAAAACTGCATAGGAATCTGCTAGAGCTTCTGGCAGATGCCTTTTATAGGCAGGCCAGTTGTCATTATTCTGCACGCTGTTTAGCATCATAATATCTTAATGATTTTATACATCATTTTAATTTCCCTGGCAGTTCAATGGTTAAGACTCTGCACGTCCATGGCAGGGGGCACAGGATCAAGCCTTGACTGGGGAACTAAGATCACACATGCCACACAGCCTAAAAATAAACACATCAAATAATACATTAAAAAAATCACTCTGTGTGACAATTTTACATTTTACAGTCTCACATGCCACCATCTCAAATGATCCTGACAACAAATGCTCATTCTCCAAGGCCCAACCAGGCATCTACTTCTCCAGGAAACACTTCTTAATTGCCTCCAGTTGATTCGTCTCCCCTCTTCAGCCTTACAGGGCACCAGACTGTGGTTCTTTTAGGCTCTGCTGTTATTCTCTGTCCCTGAGAATGGTGACCAAGGCTTTTTCACCCCCAGTGTCAGGCACTATGCCTGGTTCACTCTGTCAAAAGTTTGTGAGCACCACTGCTTACACTTGGTTCCTGGGAAGAAAATGAGGATTAGAAATCAGAGTTCTTCACTCCAGTTCCTCACTGTAAGATTTTCCCTACTACATTTGCTTTAAGCTCAGACATTTCAAGTCACTAGAGCCCTGTCTCGGGGAAGGCAATGGCACCCCACCCCAGTACTCTTGCCTGGAAAATCCAATGGACGGAGTAGCCTGGTGGGCTGCAGTCCATGGGGTCGCCAACAGTCGGACAGACTGAGCGACTTCACTTTCACTTTTCTCTTTCATGCATTGGAGAAGGAAATGGCAACCCACTCCAGTGTTCTTGCCTGGAGAATCCCAGGGATGGGGGAGCCTGGTGGGCTGCCATCTATGGGGTCACACAGAGTCGGACACGACTGAAGTGACTTAGCAGCAGCAGCAGCAGCAGAGCCCTGTCTGGTGTTAATGATGCTAAAAATGAACAGATGAGTGGATAGATGGGAGGAAGAAAGAAAGAAAGGAAGGATGGATGGATGGATGGATGGATGGACAGTAGGATGAATGGTTGAATGAAAGAAGAAAGAAAGGATAACTGGATGGATAGATGAAACTAAGGAAAGAAAGAAATATAGATACATGATCGGATAGAAAATGATAATGCAAGTTTGGGAGGAGAAAGAAGAGGAGAAAGAAAAATGGCAGGAGGATGAAGAAAGAGGAAACGGGAGAAAGTAGGGATGGAAAAATAGAAAGTGGGAAGGAGAGAGAAGGAAGGGAACTGTGACTTGGTTGAATAGGAGATTCAGGATTGATTTATTTAGAACCTTGCTCAAAATCACACACCCCTCAGAAGATCAAGCATGGAAGACCTTCTCCACTGAGATTTTGCATTCCAGCCACTAACCAATATTTCACATGCTGGATTAACCAAGGGCTCAGAGAAGTGAAAAGTTTATTCCTACAATCAAGAATTAAGTGCATCTAGACAGTCAAACAGGATATTCAGGACTCCAAGGCTAAATCTCTAAAGGACAATAAAATCAATCTTTAAAGAAGCATTTGCTTTCTAATCTATAGAAGAGACAAAGTTATAGGAGGCACAGAAGGTCAGTAAGGAAACAGAAGTCTTTCAATAAGCCAGGTAGACCTAATAAATACCTTTGTTATAAACCAACTAGACCTAATAAACACCCATTTGAGTTAAGCAAACAGGATCAATTTTTGTTAAACTTATGTGCTTGGCCTTGGGGACTTTCCCTTCCTGATGCTCTTGAAATGCCTGTGCTAGGGCTTCTGAGACTCTTTCTGAGAGAGGAAAGCACACTGGGGTGATCACGGCCCAGCCTAGAGCTGCTGCTTCAGACCTGAACCATCTGTTTCCCTGAATCCCTCTGGGTCTTCCCACCCCTGGGACACAGCCTTGGTTGCAAAAGCCCAGAACTGATCAGGCAGTAAATTCAAATGAAGACTGACTGTCACCAATTTGCAGCTACTGCCTCAGAGTGATGGTTGAGGGGTGGGGGAGGTGGGGGAGGAGGTCCCCACTATCCAGGAGGCTGTGCAGATGGTAGGGGCCCAGCTCCAGCTCCTGGCCCAGAGGGCTCCCACTGCCCCCAAACAAGCCTTAAGACACAGGAAGCCCTGCCCCAGGTTCTGGGGCACAGAGATGAACCAGATGTGGGACTGCCTTTTCAGGGCTTCTAGACTATTTGGGGAGATGAAGCCAACTACTTTTACAAAGTGGTGTGTAAAGTGACCAGAGCCATGTGAGGGTATGATGGGGAGGGTCTGTGGGGTCTCCAAGAAAAAGGAGTTGTTTCTAGCTGGGACTGGATAAGGGAATGTCCTAGAGATGGAGACTTGGGGCTAGAACTGGGCCTTAAATGTTTGGAAGGATTTTACCAAGCTAACCGAATAGCAAGAGCAAGGACACCTGGTCCACAGGCCCATAGCAGAGAACGGATACATGTATATGTATGGCTAAGCACCTTTGCTGTCCACCTCAAACTGTCACAACATTGTTAATCAGCTATACTCCAATATAAAATTTAAAAACTTTTTTAAAAGGCCCATTGCAAATTTGGGTGCCAGGAACTTTCCAGAAGGGCTGCATTGGGTGGTGAGTGAGGTGGGAGGAGGGAGATGGGGCTGGCGGGGCAGGAGAACGGAAGTCCAGCATGCCTTACTCAAGAGCTTAGCTTTAGGGTGAAGTGTGGGAACACTTTGCAAGCTTTTGAGCAGATATCATCTGCATATATAAACTGTGTGTTTCCTTTATACACTGGCTTAATGATCAAACTCCTCTGGAGGGCTTGGTAAAATGCAGATCTCCACACCCAAATGCAGGCAATTTTGATCTAGTCTTTCTGGGAAGTGGGGGTACGGAGAAGGACAAGCATGGTTTTGATCAGTCCCTCAGATCAGAGCTCAGCCTCATGTCTTTCCAAGTCCTCTGTTTACGTCGTGTTAAAAACCTCTAGCCTTCAGTTGTGTCAGGGATTGGGGCGATAGATAAGCAAAGCATGGGGATATTTCCTATGGTGTGATGTGTGGGAGGATCAACAGAGCAATGTCTCTTATCCCAGTGACATCAACCCCAGTGAACCTGGCCCAACACTCAGGGCTGCGATCAACCCCTCTACTCCTACACAGCCTCATGGGTGTTGGAGGGAGGCAGCCTGGCCAAACGGCACGAACTTTGGCCTAGTGTTGTTATCACTTTTCCTGAGAAACTCAAAAGTGGCCAAACGATTCAAAGGTCTGTTATGACCAAGAGGACAAAAGTCAGCTCCAACCATTAGCCATTAATTACTCCTCACCACACCTTGGATGAGATCCTTGTCTCAGTTTTACAGACAGCCTTAGGGTTATTCTAACAGGTAGGATGCCAAGATGTCTTACCATACTCCCAGGTAGGCTTGTTCAGAGAGAGAAGGCTTCTAAACTCACAACCACTGAAGTTGTGAGTGCTCAGGTTGGAAGGGGTGCTCAAGGTATCGACCAGCAAAGGAAAGATTTACACTTAAAACCAGGATCTTCATAACAACAAAATAGTAATTATGTGAGGTGAAGGATATGTTAATTGTGGTATTGTGGTGACATTTCACAATAACTACATGTATCAAATCATCACATTGTACATGTTAAATTTATACAATGTTATATGTCAATCCTGTATCAATAAAGCTGGTAATCAATAGTAAATCAAACCAAGATTCTTCCTCTCCTGGCTATAACAATCAATACCAAAAACTTTTTAAAAGCTCTAGATTCTTTGTTTCAGCTATTCCATTTCAGAAGTCTCTCTCAAGGAATTAATCTTCAGCACGGACAACCCTTCAGACACAGAGGTGTTCATTGTAGAACTGTTCATGAGAGCCAAAAAACCAGATCAACCATGTCTATGCTACCCGTAGATGAATTGTTAACATTTATTGCATTGAGCTGTTGGCAAAGCATTTCACTAGCATTACCTTGCTGAATCCTAGCAGGAACCCTGTAAGGTAAATACTGATATTTAGCCCATTTTGTAGATAAGGAAACTGGGGCACAGAGAGGGTAAGTAACATACCCAAGGTAACATAGCTAATACCACAGCAGAGCCAGGATATACAGTAACATGAAAAAAATACTTCTTTTGAAATTAGTTTTACTAAACAGGGTCAAAATTGATATATGGAATGATTACAACTATATAAAACAATAATAATGACTCAGACAGTTATTCCTAAAGACTTCAAAGAAATACTCCAAAATGTCACAGTGATTGCCTTTAAGTATTGGGTGTGTGGATGTTTTTTGGCTTTAGCAGGGGTCGGGGGGTGTCTACTTTTTTCTATTTGACACAGTTGTTTATTTTTATAGTGCAGGGGAGAAAATGAATTTATCTTTTGTCTTTAAATAGAAATTTAGAAGTGATAATGCAAAGAGGATAGTTCCCAAATCGAACTATTTTAGGCAATGGGGGGTTATCCAGCAGTAGTAAGGACCTTGCTGCATCAACTGCCAGAGGACCTTGGAAGCTTCTGACCAGTTCACTTTGATCTGACCTAGCATCACCTCAGAGGTGTGCACGGAACAACAGAGCAGAAAAGTCACGACCGGGAAAGACTCAAAAAACAAATCTCAGAGCAAAATTTCTCAGTTGTCGGTCCCAGACCGTGGCGCAGACCAGGGAGGTTTTCCAACAAGTCTGGAGACAGGGAGGCTGGAGGTGTCTTTGTTTTCCTTTCCCCTCCGCATGGTGGGGACTGGCAGCCAAACATGGAGTTCTCCCCACTGTCACCACAGAGGGGGACAGGGAGGGCGGTTCTGGAGCTGGCTCACTCCTTCATCTCCATTGGTTTCCCCCAACACCTGCATATCCCCTTCTTTAAAAGGGACAGTTTTAAAATGGACAATTAATGTTTGTTCAACCTAACAAAGCATGAATGAAAAATTCTTTGGAAAACATTGTTTTTATTTGACTATAGCATACTATTTGCTCTTTAGTCACTAAATCATGTTTGAGCCTTTGTGACCTCATGGACATGGGATTCCCCAGGCAAGAACACTGGAGTAGGTTGCCATTTCCTTCTCCAGAGGTCTTTCTGACCCAGGGATCTATCCCACCTCTCCAGCATTGCAGGCGGATTCTTTACCACTGAGCCACCAGGGAAGCCCATAGCATACTATTAGCATACTGTCAAAGTAAAAATCTTATGCTTATTGGACAAATATACCTTCCAAAGAACCCCCACGTTCCTCCTAGAGAGGAATCTGGAAGCACCTTGCTCTCCGCTGTGCCCTAATTCCACCAGCGAGTCCCAAGGGTTAAGGAGACCTAAGATGGAGACTGGTGAACAGTTTGCCAGGCAGGAAAGGCCATCTGAGGGCAGCGGGAAAGGCCAGGCCCAGGGTCTGAGCCAAGGAGGCTGCAGAGAGTAGGGCCAGAGGGAAGGGTCCAAGGGCTGCTCGGAGGTCAAGGTCAGGTCAGCACTGCTTCATCAGCAGCTTGAAACTGGCAGCTTTATGTTGAAAAACTCAGTTAATTACAGACCTTTTCCAACATGGAATAATAGATATCATTATAGAAAATTCAGAGGAAAAAAAAGGAAAAGGGATGTTAAAAAACAAATGACGCTTTCTCTGATGCCTTTGTTTTACTGAAAAATATTTTATTGTAAGTGTATTCTCCCTTTGAAAGTAAACCAGGAGTAGTCTGTGTATACTTTAAATATTTCTGTGTTGTTTGAATATTTTTTTTAATATCTGTCTAATTTATGTTAAGTAATGTCTGTTAATTTAGTAAACATAAAATAGGGCAGAAACTAACGAGTGTTTTTTAACCTAAATATTTTTTTTATTCTGTTTCAGAAACTTTGTTTTTATGACATAAAGCAGGAATGCAGGAAAACATATATTTATCTTTGAAAGTCCAGCTACCACATTCAAAAAGTACAGAGAGCAATTGTTACTGCTGTTGTTTAGTTACCAAGTAGTATCCAACTCTTTTCCGACCCCATGGACTGAACCTTGGCAGGCTCCTCTGTCCGTGGGATATCCACTCCAGGCAAGAATACCGAGTGGGTTGCCATTTCCTTCTCCAGGGGATCTTCCTGACCCAGGGATCGAACCTGCATCTCCTGCACTGGCAGGTGGATTCTCTACCAATAAGCCACCAGGGAAGCCCCAGCTACAGTTAATAACACTGTATTGTATAACCAACAAGGACCTACTATATAGTACAGGGATCTATACTCAATATCTTGTAATAACNATTTCCTTCTCCAGGGGATCTTCCTGACCCAGGGATCGAACCTGCATCTCCTGCACTGGCAGGTGGATTCTCTACCAATAAGCCACCAGGGAAGCCCCAGCTACAGTTAATAACACTGTATTGTATAACCAACAAGGACCTACTATATAGTACAGGGATCTATACTCAATATCTTGTAATAACCTATAATGGAAAAGAATCTAATATATAACATTATATATGTGCGTATTTGAATATATAGATAATGTATATAACTGAATCTCTTTGTTGTACACCTGAAACACAACATTGTAAATTAACTATCATATATTTCAATAAAAAATTTAAAAATAATGCTGTATTGCATATTTGAAAGTTGCTAAGAGTGTAGAACCTAGAAGTTCTCAGGACAAGAGAAAAATATTTGTACTATGTATGGTAATGGATGTTAACTAAACTTACTGTGGTGATTACTTCACATTATACACAAATATAAAATCATTATGCTATACACCTGAAATTAATATTATATGTCAATTACATCCCAGTGAAAAATGTTTAGTTTTGTTGAACTCCAATTTATTTTTTCTTTTGTTGCTTGTACTCAAGGTCATGAAGACTTACCCCCATGATTTCTTTTTTTAGGAGTTTCATTGTTTTAACTCTTATATTTAGATCTTTTTTTTCCAATTTGAATTAACTTTTATATATGCTGTGAGGTAGTGGTCCAACTTCATCCTTTGCATGTAGACACCCAGCATCATTTGCTGAAGAGATTGTTCTTTCCCTCATTGAATGGTCTTAGTACCCTTGTTGAAAACCAACTGAAGATGTATAGATTTATTTCTGGACTCTCAATTCAATTCCATTTATCTAAATGTAGGTAATATTTATGCTAATAACATTGTTTTGATTACTGCAGCTTTGTGGTAAATTTTAAAATCAAGAAGTGTGAGTCTTCATACTTGTTTTTATTTTTCAAGATTGTTTCGGCTTCTTGGAATTCCTTGAAATTTCATATGAACTTCAGAATCAGCTTTTCCACTTCTAAAAACAGAATTTGTGGGATTTGAAGTTTTTTTTAGGGATTTCATTGTATCTGTAGATTGCTTTAGGGAGTACTATCATCTTAACAACATTATGTCTTCAACCCACAAACATAGATGTCCATTTATTTAGACTTCCTTTAATTTCTTTCAGCAATATTTTGTAGTTTTATTATACAAGTCTTGCATCTTTGTGGTTAAATTTATTTCTACATATTTTATTCTTTTTTGGTACTATTGCACACAATTTTTTTACAATTATTTTTATTATGGTAAAATACATGTAAAACTTATCACCTCATACATTTAACTGTACAGTTCAGTGGTATTAAATACATTCATAATGTTGTGATACCATTATTATCATCCAGTTCCAGAACTCTTTTCATCTTATAAAACTGAAACTATATATTCATTAAATCATAATGCCTCATTCTCCCCTCCCCCACAGCCCCTGGCAGCCACTATCCTGCTTTATAACTGTATAATTTTGATTACTCTAGTGCAGTTCAGTTCAGTCGCTCAGTCGTGTCCAACTCTTTGCGATCCCATGACTCGCCGCACGCCAGGCCTCCCTGTCCATCACCAACTCCCGGAGTTCACTCAGACTCATGTCTAACGATTCAGTGATGCCATCCAGCCATCTCATCCTCTGTCGTCCCCTTCTCCTCCTGCCCCCAATCCCTCCCAGCATCAGAGTCTTTTCCAATGAGTCAGCTCTTCTCATGAGGTGGCCAAAGTACTGGAGTTTCAGCTTTAGCATCAGTCCTTCCAATGAACACCCAGGACTGATCTCCTTTAGGATGGACTGGTTGGATCTCCTTGCAGTCCAAGGGACTCTCAAGAGTCTTCTCCAACACCACAGTTCAAAAGCATCATTTCTTCAGCACTCAGCTTTCTTCATAGTCCAACGCTCACATACATACATGACCACAGGAAAAACCATAGCCTTGACTAGACGGACCTTTGTTGGCAAAGTAATGTCTCTGCTTTTGAATATGCTGTCTAGGTTGGTCATAACTTTCCTTCCAAGGAGTAAGCGTCTTTTAATTTCATGGCTGCAATCACCATCTGCAATGATTTTGGAGCCCAAAAAAATAAAGTCTGACACTGTTTCCACTGTTTCCCCATCTATTTGCCATGAAGTGATGGGACCAGATGCCATGATCTTCGTTTTCTGAATGTTGAGCTTTAAGCCAACTTTTTCACTCTCCTCTTTCACTTTCATCAAGAGGCTTTTTAGTTCCTCTTCACTTTCTGCCATAAGGGTGGTGTCATCTGCATATCTGAGGTTATTGATATTTCTCCCAGCAATCTTGATTCCAGCTTGTGCTTCTTCCAGCCCAGCTTTTCTCATGATGTACTCTGCATATAAGTTAAATAAGCAGGGTAACAATATACAGCCTTGACGTACTCCTTTTCCTATTTGGAAACAGTCTGTTGTTCCATGTCCAGTTCTAACTGTTGCTTCCTGACCTGCATATAGACTTCTCAAGAGGCAAGTCAGGTGGTCTGGTATTCCCATCTTTCAGAATTTTCCACAGTTTATTGTGATCCACACAGTCAAAGGCTTTGGCATAATCAATAAAGCAGAAATAGATGTTTTTATGGAACTCTCTTGCTTTTTTGATGATCCAGCAGATGTTGGCAATTTGATCTGTGGTTCCTCTGCCTTTTCTAAAACCAGCTTGAACATCTGGAAGTTCATGGTTCATGTACTACTGAAGCCTGGCTTGGAGAATTTTGAGCATCACTTTACTAGCATGTGATTACTCTAAGTGACTCATAAAAGCAGAATCACACAGTATTTGGTTACTGGCTTATTTCACTGAGCTTCCCTAGTGGCTCAGATGGTAAAGAATCTGCCTGCAATGCAGAAGACCTGGGTTCAATCCCTGGGAAGGTAAGATCCACTGGAGAAGGGAATGGCTACCCACTCCAGTATTCTTGCCTGGAGAATTCCATGGACAGAGGAGACTGGTAGAGAGTCCATGGGGTCCCAAAGTGTCGGACACAACTGGACAACTAACACTTTCACTAATTTCATTTAGTGGAATGTCCTCCAGGTTGTTGCATATGTCAGAATTTCTTTCCTTTTTAAGGCTGAATAATATCCCTTTTGCTTATCCATTTATCTGTCAACAGACACTTGGGCTGCAGTCACGTGTTATCTGTTGTGAATAATGCTGCTATGAACATGGGTGTACAAATATTTCTTGGAGACCTTGTTTTCAATTCTTTGGGGTATATATCCAAAAGTGAGATTGCTAGATCATATAATAATAGTTCTCTTTTTAACTGTTTAAGGAACTGTCAAACTGTTTTCCATAGTGGCTGCACCATTTTACGTTTCCATCAACAATACACAAACTTCATAATTTCTCTAACACAATTTATTGAATCAAAAATTTTTTAACTTAACATTTGGACCTCTTTTCATGTTAGTGGTATAGAGGACTACCTTATCACTTATGGCACATTATGGATATATAATATGTTTCAATAATCCCTTAATATTGGCTATCTTTTTAAAGCACTAATGAATGTTGCAAACTGTCCTCCAAAAATCTCAGAACTCTGAACAGCAGTGGGTGCGGAGTCTGTTCCTTACACAAGATCCAGATGATTTTTTCCCCAGTGTCACTTCCAGAGGGGCAGAATGGGGACCTTCATGTACTCCTTCACAAGGCAGAAGCCTTGAACACATCAGAAATAGTACCATTCAACAGAAAGGTCTTCCTCTAGACCTGGAAGGGCCCTCAGCACATCTTTATTAGAATTTTTATTGTAAAGACAATTTGTCTGGTTTTTGTTTTCATCTGTTACTTCCTCTAGACTGTAAGCTGCGTGTGGCATGGGACTGTGTGGCCTGTTCACTGTGATTGCCAACATCTTGCACAGTGCCTGGCACAGGGAAGGTGTCAGAAAAGGTTACTTATTATTAGGATGGAGTAGAAGACAGATTACCACAAGCTGAAATTCCCTGAGAACAGGAACAGTGACTGTCACTGACTTTTGTGCCTCCAGGGCTGCCACAGCCTCTGGCACAGGGTGGCAAGTTCAGGGGGTATTTGTCAAATTAATGAAAGAAAGTGCCTGGCTCTAGAGTGTCAATGGTAATAGCCAATCTGAAGATTTCCTAACCCAGTGTTGTCTGTGCACTCTGCACCCTCTTACTTTTATTTGAATGATTGTACTGGATTTCTGTCTTTATGGTCCCTTGGTTTCTATGCTTCAGCACAACAGCCATATTTCTGCTGCCAAACAGACAAGCATGGGACATCACCTGTCAGCAGTTCTGAAGTTCCATCTCGCACTCTCAAGTGATTTTTCAGTGGTGAGGACCAGGGCGGGAATTTCCCCATGTGTGCCCAGCCCTGGCCCATCTGTGCCCCCTTTGCTTGGATGATGTTCTGCGGGCTGGAGTCAGCATGAAAGCTATTTTTGACTAAGTGGCTACCTAATCTTACATAACCCTCAGTGATTCAGGCCAAGGTCATTCAGCTTAGTACATGAAAGGCACATCACAGAAAGTGATTCCCCCTTCCTCAGAGCCCCTCCAGAGCTTGGGAGCTGCGAGGGTGGTGCTAGTGGTGGTTCTAGGTCTTCATTGAGAAGCCCAGCTAGGACCTCCTGAGCACAGCCCAACTTTGCTAACAATCCAGGGGAAATTTTCCCCAATAACTGGTTTCCTGGTCTCCTTGGCACATGTGTGGAATTACAGAACTCAGGATGCAGGAAGTTTGAATACTCCTCCCCACCCCCACCACCCAGTTCCTTCCCTAATGTGGGGATGCCTGAGCTGAAGACAGTTGAGAGCCCCCATGAGTAGGGAAGATCTTTGTCTCACCTAGGGGAGAAGGGATAAATTCACATCCACATTTTAAATTTGTGCTATTGAAAGGGAGATAGAACAACATTCAAAGTCCTCTGGAATCTAATCCCAAATAGCTTTTCTATCTCATCAGCAAACCCTTAGCCAGAAGCCTGACCTGTCATAGATGCTCCCTAAATGCTTAGCAAGTGGAATTCACTGGCTGCTCCCTGAGACTTCGTGCTACACCCAATTCCCTGCCTTCTGCAGGTCCTACTGGTGGACTCCGCACTTTGCATGTGCTGTTTCCTTCACCTCATAAGCCCTTTGCTGCATGTTCCACCTTCCTGGCCCAGTACAAAGCCCAGTGCCTCCATACCACCTTCAAGATCCTTCTACACAGAATATGTTGTTCTTTGGTCTATAGTTTCCTAGCTTGCCATGGACACTTCTGTTTTAAGCTTCTTATAACTGGTCAGGCATTCATCTGTTTTTTCTGCCAGACTGTGAGCTCCTTGAGGGCAGGGTCTTGTCCTTAGTCATCATGGCATCACCAGCACATACTGCTGGCTGGCACCCATTGGGCTTCCTCTAAATATTCATTTGTTGGATGGATGGATGACTGGAGATGTGAATGAGGTCTGCAGTTCACAGAATTCTTTGTTTTTCAAATCCCCATGAGCTGGCTGAAGGAGAGAGCCATGAATGACAACATCCCAAGTCAATGTTCTGCACTCACAGAAAAAATATAACTTTTCAAAAAATGAAATATCACAAACGATTGGTGTCCACTGTAGAAAACACAGCACAACTGCAAGAAAATCACTTTTAACATTTTCGAATATCTTTTCAGACATTTTTACTCCTATGTTTTTACAGAAATGGGGCCTCACTGTGCTTACTGTTTTGTTATCCATTTCCAATAGGCAGAGGATCACTGAGACTGCTGGTCCAGTTCCCTTTCCGGGGAAATGATGCTTTTCATTTAATTCAGGAGCTTTCATTATGTCAAAGAGACCCCTCCCCAGTCTTAGTGGATTGGTCCAGAGGCAGGTCTTGATCCAGCTGGGCCAATCACAGTGCCTAGCTGCCTTGCCCACAATTGACTGGCTGTGATTTGAGCACTTGACCTAAGGTAGCCAATATATTCTTTGCTTGGGGTTCCTGGATTGAAGGTTAGAAACAGCTTCAGGTAGACTCTTATGTTCCAAACCTTGCTCCCTGCTGTCTGGTCTGTAGTGAGAAAGTCAGTCTTGTACACAGGGAGAAGCAAACACGGCAGATGAAGAGTGAGTCCTGGAGCTGAAACTGGATTCCAGTTCTTAAGATCTGGCTACACTGTGGTCCTTCCCAAATCTTGAATGTTCAACTCTCCTTTGGATTCCGTGGGCCAACAAATTCTCCCTGTGCCTTTCCCATTTTGAGATGGATTTCTGTCACTTTTCCATTTTTTCACTGTGATAAGTAATGCTATAGTAAACATCCTCATAAATTCACCTTGCTTCCATGCATTATTTTATCGAAATGAGTTCCTCAAGGTGGAATTGCTATAGCAAAAGGTTTTCATATTTGTTAAGGCTTTGTGGCACAGCTTTTGAGCCTCTCGACATTTTCTGACTATTGCTTCTTCCAGTGACACTGTCCACACCATCATTGGACGCTTTCGTGGGATATTATCTTGGACTGAGCTGGTCCCAGTGAGTTTGACCTTCACTGCTCATTGTGGGGGTGTGGAGGAGGGGGAGAAGGGGTATCCAAATTTTGGCTCTAATCTGCCTATAAACCATATCCAAGTACTCTGCTGAAAAAGTAGGTGTGGAGTCAGTCAGGGGCTGGAGCAGTTTCAGAGGATTTTATAAAGAGAAGGACAAGTCCCTGAGGGTACAGTGGATACCTGAGGTGTAGACGAAAGAATGTCCAGCTTCAAAGTCACTGGTTGGGTTCCAAGGGTTTATTCCAGAAGGCCTGGGAAGAACATGGCTGTGAGGATGTCTGGCATCCAATGTCAGGGGGCAGGGCACAGTCCTCAGTCTGGGAGGTCACGAAACACATCTTGTCAACAGTCCCTGTGCTGAATTCTAGGCTCAAGAGCCAGGTACTCAAGCAGGCAGGACCCTAGGCCAGGCTAAATGGCCTGTGCTGAGAACTCTTCCCTGAGTGCAATGGGAACTTTGGAGGGGACAGCAGGGCAAGATATGAGTCATTTCCCTCAGGGGGAAGCAGGGACAGGTTGAATGAAGAAGTAACAGAGTGTGTTTCTGCCCCCGTGGCCTATCCCAGTGGCCCACGCTGGTGGAAACCTTCTCTGCCCATTACAGAGGGGCTTCCGACCGCTGAACTCAGTCCTCCTGCAGTGTGAGCCAAATCCAGGGCCTCAACCAGCCCTCTTGCTTTGGCTGATGCCCTTGTGTGTCACCCAGGCTCCCGGCCCAGAGCCTCCTCTCTGAGTGGATAAATATAGCATGTTCACAGAACAGCACACGCCTGAGTACATCCCTACTTTCCACATAAAGAAACAACACCCCCCCCCACCCCACCCCCACCTTGCCTCCCATACAGACAGGAATCTTTGTCTTGAAATCAAATGGAATGAGATAATGGAACTGAAAGTGCTTTAGAAGGAAAGAGGACTAGAATGGGGGCCTTCAGTTTTGTTATTTTTTTCCCTCTTAAGTAGCAGATTCCTTTTCAAATAAAATCCTACTGTACATCCATTTATCCATCTGCTTCCATGATGCAGCCTTTGGGGACATCTCACATTTCACATGTCCAAAACTACTATCCTCTTTAAATCTGCTCCTCCCCTACCTTCTCATCCTCATTCTGGTACTTCTTCTCACCCACCTGTTCATGCTGGAAGCTGGGGTCGGGGGCAGCCACAATGCCCCACACACTGTCACAAGCTGCCAGTCCCTCCCTATCATCACCCCTCCTGTGGGCTCTTCCCCAACATGTCCCTAATCCATTCTGAGCTCACCATCCCTCTGCCATCCCTCTGGACCAACCACTACTTGTCTGGATTCTGGAACAGCTCTACCTTGTCTCCCTCAGACTGCAATGCCCACTTTCTAGTCCAGCCTTCATTGCTCATTGTGGGGGTGTGGAGGAGGGGGAGAAGGGGTATCCAAGTTTTGGCTCCAATTTGCCCATAAACCATATCCAAGTACTCTGCTGAAAAAAGTAGGTGTGGAGTCAGTCAGGGACTGGAGCAGTTTCAGAGGATTTTGTAAAGACAAGTCCCTGAGGGCACAGTGGACACCTGAGGTGTGGACAAAAGAATGTCCAGCTTCAGGGTCACTGGTTGGGTCTCGAGGGTTTATTCCAGAAGGCCAGGGAAGAACATGGCTGTGAGGATGTCTGGCATCCAATGTCAGGGGGCAGGGCATACTCACATACTGGCTATAGTGGAATATACAGAGAGTCATGCATAAATTATAACCATTAAGTTTGATGAATTTGCCTAAACTGTACACACCTGTGCGACCAACACCCAGCTCAAGAAACAGAACATCACCTGTACCCTAGAAGTCCGCTTATGCACCCTTCAGTTTAGTTCAGTTCAGTTGCTTAGTCATATCCGACTCTTTGCAACCCCATGGACTGCAGCCTGCCAGGCTTCCCTGTCCGTCACCAACTCCTGGAGTTTACTCAAACTCATATCCATTGAGTCGGTGATGCCATCCAACCATCTCATCCTCTGTCATCCCCTTTTCCTCCTGCCTTCAATCTTTCACAGCATCAGGGTCTTTTCAAACCAGTCAGCTCTTTGCATCAGGTGGAGAAAGTATTGGAGCTTCAGCTTCAACATCAGTCCTTCCAATGAATATTCAGGACTGATTTCCTTCAGGATTGACTAGTTGGATCTCTTTGCAGTCCAAGGGACTCTCAAGAGTCTTCTCCAAAACCACAGTTCAAAAGCATCAATTCTTGGGCACTCAGCTTTCTTTATGATCCAACTCTCACATCCACACACGACTACTGGAAAAACCATAGCTTTGACTAGACAGACCTTTGTTGGCAAAGTAATGTCTCTGCTTTTGAATATGCTATCTGCTACTGCTAAGTCACTTCAGTCGTGTCCGACTCTGTGTGACCCCATAGACGGCAGCCCACCAGGCTCCCCCATCCCTGGGATTCTCCAGGCAAGAATACTGGAGTGGATTGCCATTTCCTTCTCCAATGCATGAAAGAGAAAAGTGAAAGTGAAGTCGCTCAGTCTGTCCGACTGTTAGCGACCCCATGGACTGCAGCCCACCAGGCTACTCCGTCCATTGGATTTTCCAGGCAAGAGTACTGGGGTGGGGTGCCATTGCCTTCCCCGGAATATGCTATCTAGGTTGGTCATAACTTTTCTTCCAAGGAATAAGCGTCTTTTAATTTCATGGCTGCAATCACCATCAGCAGTGATTTGGGAGCCCCCCAAAAATAAAGTCTGACACTGTTTCCACTGTTTCCCCATCTATTTGCCAAGAAATGATGGGACCAAATGCCATGATCTTAGTTTTCTGAATGTTGAGCTTTAAGTCAGCTTTTTCACTCTTCTCTTTCACTTTCATCAAGAGACTCTTTAGTTCCTCTTCACTTTCTGCCAT
>SJYX01021581.1:597918-620925 GCA_006410675.1 Oreotragus oreotragus
GGATGGCGGGGGGGTGGTGTGTGTGGCGGCGGGGGGGCAGGACTGGGATTTCCCACCTCCGGAGCCTGAGGCGCTGAGTCAGCGGAAACCCCAGCCGTGGCCACGGAGGCGCACCACTGTGGTCCCTGCGCAGAGCCGGCCCAGATGTGGCTAGGACAGTGGCAGGGCCTGGGAAGCGCTGAGCTCAGCAGGCGGGAAGTGGAGGGGGTGGGGCTTTCTGGGAGCTTTGGCCTGAGGAGTGGGTAGGCACAGGCTCTGTCTTCATACGGTGCTGCCCCAGCGGCAGGCACTTGGGAATGAATAGACAACACCCAGACAGAGGTCAGGCTCTGTGCTTAGCATTTCTCATCGGCTAGCTCCTTTCACCCTCACAACAGCCCCAGAAAGAGAATTCTATGCTTACCCCCATTTTACAGATGGAGAAACCTGGAACATAGGAATGACTCAACTTGCCCAAGGTCACATATTAGTGGGTGGTGGGGCAGGGGCCCACGTCAGCTAGCCTGGACCCATTGCACATGCTCTTAACCACTGTGCCACCCTGGGCACCCCCAATCCTTCCCCCACTCATACCCCAGACCCTCCTAGGCAGGAGGGGATGGCTGCACCCAGAGCAGAAGGGACCTGAGAAGGGGGAGTCCAGATCCCTTTCCATTGCTCCCTAAGGGTGCGCATAAGAACAGCCAAGCCTGGGGCACACCCTATGCCTGGATACACTATCACAGACACAGTCTAGAAATGGGCCTGTGCCCCTCCCTGCTCCGGACGCATATATGCACCCATGCAGAAGCAGAGAGACATGTTCTCTCACAGCACGTGTGTATAGACTCCGTGTGCAAACGTAGACAGGTTTACACAGACACGTGCACACACACGATACTCCTCCACATAAGCAGATACACAGAGACACACGTGTGAGCACAGATGAAGCCACAGAAATACATCCCTGGGTGTACTCAAACACAGGTGCATCATTTTCAGAATGCACACATACATTGGATATGCACAAAGAAACACATGCAGATGTTTCTTGGATATGCACAAAGAAATACATGCAGATGTGTGTGCACAAACATACACACAGAAACACACGCCCGTGCCCACAGGCATCATTCTTCATATATGCACACAGGGAAACCTGCAGACCTGCAGCACATACACACGCGGACACAGACGCAGGGAGCCACACAGACTCGGCTCCCACGGAAACCCCTACTCAGATATGTACTCACCAGTGGGCAGGCTGTGACACTGACACATTATTACATGCATTCAGCCCCAGAAAGCCCTGCATGCCAGCAAGCAGGGTATCCCGTGGGGCTGGGCTCAGTGCCCTCACCCCAGATGGCATCGCCACGAGGTAATCAACGCTGCTAATCGCCACCAGCTGCCCCGGAGCCTGCCTGCTGCTGCCGGGCGGGGCTCCCGGGCCTCCTGGGCCTGGGGTTGTGTGCCCAGATGTCAGCAGCGCCAAGGGCCTGCCCACCCCATTGTTCCTGCTGGCCCTTGGGGAATCCCCATCTGGCAGGGGCAGCACCTGGGGCTGGGGGAAGCGAAGAGTCAAGACAGGGCCTGGTCCCAGGTCAGGCCCAGGAGCCCCCACACGACCAAGCAAGAGGTGATCTGAACCCACACAGGCACACGTGCACACCTGGGCCCTAGCAGATGTGCACACAGGTGCACACACACACAGGCACATCACACAGCCGAAACAGACTCCTGTACTGTTCCCCCAGAGCCGCCTCTCCGTGTCTTCCTCATGCTGGTAAACACCACCATAATTCATTCAGATGCTCAGGCAAACCACCCAGGAGTCATCCTTGGCTCCTTCCTTTCTCCCCACCATCCCACTATCTTGTTGATTCTACAGCCAAAACACAGCCCGCATCTACCCACTTCTCCCCAGTCTCACTCAAGCCACCCACCTCTTGCCTGGACTACTGCAGGAGCCTCGCAACCCTCTACTTCCCACCCAGCAGCCAGCGAGATCTTTCCAAACCTGTATCTGTTGGCATCACTCTCCGGCTTCAATCTTCCAGCTTTCATTTCACCTAGAAGAGCCCCGACATCTTTCCCCTGGCCTTACCAAATCCTTCATGATCTGCCCTCTGCCTTCCTGTCCAGCCACCTCCCCCCCTGAAGCTGTGGCTCCACCGGCCTCCTTTCTCAGTCTTGCATTCACCAAGCTGGTTTTCTCCTCGAAGTTTTGTATCAAGTCATCCTTCTGGAAGGATTTGCCCCTGATCTTTGCCAGGCTGGCTCTTTGACATCCAGGTCTCACCTCACCAGTCACCTCCTCAGTGACCTTCCCTGACCACCACGTGTAGAGGAGCCCTGAGTCGTCCTCTAATACATAACTCTGTTTCACATCTCTGCACGGCTCTGGTATTTGTTTGTACACTTTTTCTATGAATAAGCAAGCATCTCCATGAGGGGCCTTGTTCACTGATACCCACTGCCTTGCACCCCACAGGCAGCCAGTGGTGAATTAGCAGATGAACGCATCCAAGCACTGCCGGGCTCTCAAACACAGATGGCTCCCACGGGAGGTGTGACACATGAGCACAGAGGTGAACGTGCACGTGGGCAGAGATACACACACATGCTCAGAGGGCATGGGTCACAGAGAAGAGGCAGAGGTCAACCCCTTGAGCGTCTCTGGATGTCTCCATCCTGTCTCCTTTGACTGAGCGTGTCTCCCTCACGGCCTCTTTTCTCTGCGTCTAATTCTCCAGCTCTCTTTCCGCCCTCTCTGTGACTCCGGCTCCCTCTGCAGCTCCCTCTTTTGTGTCTGTTTCTGACTCTCCTCTTTCCCTCTATTTTTGGATCTGCGTCTCTAACTGCATCTCTGTGCGTCTTGCATTTTCTGTCTTATGTCCTTCTCTCCCGTCTCTCTCTGTCTCATCCGTGTTCTCTGCTTCTCGTCGCCCCATCTCTCTGCCTCTGTTTCTGGCTCTTTATCGCTGACTGTCTCTCATCCTCCTTCCCCGCTAAATCCGCCCTGTCACCACGTCTCCACGGCTCTCTGCATCCCAGTGGCAGGGGGACCCATCTTTCACCTCTGGTGGCAGCTTTATGGCCCCGGCGGGCGGGCTGATGCTCCACTCCGCTGATGCCCCCCTCCTCCACAGGGCCATGGCAAGCTCCACACTGACAACCCCAGCCCTGGCTGCATTCTTAGATGCCCACTTCAGTGGCACCTGGCACCAGGTACCTGCTTGGTTTGGCCACCCTGGACCTTCTGGAAAGGTGAGCCCAGACTCTGACGGGCACTGCCAGGCATGTGGCAGTGGTCGGGGAAATAGACCCCGACGGGGGAAGCGGGGACACTCCAGGCATCCTGAGCCCCAGCTTGGTTGTCCCCTGGGCTCTGCCCACCTGTTCTGAGGGACCTGTGGAGAGGTGACAGGCACAAGAGCCCTGGAGTCTGGGCCCATCTCTACCTGCTGTGTGACACTGGACCCCAGCCTCCCCACCATCCCGAGGCCAACCATAGGATCCCGCGTTAACCCACCTGGTGTGTTAAAGCACCTCAGACCACCCTGCCTGATAATCTCGGTGATTCTCAACAGGGGCAGTTTTCCTCCCTGGGAGATATTCGGTAACGTCTGGAGATATCTGGGGTCATCACAGCTTGGTGGGGGGACCTCCTAACATCTAGACGGTAGAGGCCACAGGATGCTGCTAAGCATCCTACAAGGCGCAACACGGTCTCTCATGATACAGAATGATCCTGTCCAAAATGCTCTTCTCCAAGGGGAAGATTCTGCCCCTCAGAATTCCCACGCTCTCTCTGACCTTTAAACTCTTAATCATGCTCTGACCAGGGCTGGGGGCCATTAGAAGACACAGGGGTTCCTTCTGCCTCTGCCTTCAATACCAGCAGCTAACATTTATTGAGCCCTTTTCAAGTTGCTGGCCGGCACCACGCACGGAGAAACTCATTTTAGTCTCGCCACAACAGCGGGAAGCCCAGGCACTGTTATGATCCCCACTCTAAGCCTGAGGAGACAGGCAGAAAGAACATGAGTAATCAGCTCAAGGTTACACAGCTAGCCAGGATGGAGCTGGATGGGAAACGGTCACTTTGGGACAGACCCACAGGGCAGAGTCCTCTCTGGAAAGGAGCTCACACAGCAGGGGTCTGGGAAGTCCCTTTCCCTCTCTGAGTCACCGTTTTTTTTTCTTTTCTTTTTTGTAAAATATTTGGCTGTGTTGGGTCTTAGTTGTGGTATGCAGGATCTTTTATTGTGGCACACAGACTTTCTAGCTGTGGCATGAAGGCTCAGTAGTTGCAGCTCGGCATATGGGATCTTAGCCTCCCAACCAGGGATTGAAGCTGCAACCTCTGCATTGCCAGGCAGATTCTTAACCACTAGACCGCCAAGGAGATCCCGGAGTTGGCATTTTTTTCATCTGTCAAATGAGATCTTTNTTTCCACTGTGTCACCATCTATTTCCCATGAAGTGATGGGACCGGATGCCATGATCTTAGTTTTCCGAATGTTGAGCTTTAAGCCAACTTTTTCACTCTCCTCTTTCACTTTCATCAAGAGGCTTTTTAGTTTCTCTTTCTTCACTTTCTGCCATAAGGGTGGTGTCATCTGCATATCTGAGGTTATTGATATTTCTCCCAGCAATCTTGATTCCAGCTTGTGCTTCATCCAGCCCAACATTTCTCATGATGTACTCTGCATAGAAGTTAAATAAGCAGGGTGACAATATACAGCCTTGACATACTCTTTTTGCTATTTGGAACCAGTCTTTTGTTCCATGTCCAGTTCTAACTGTTGCTTCCTGACCTGCATATAGATTTCTCAAGAGGCAGGTCAGGTGGTCTGGTATTCCCATCTCTTTCAGATTTTTTTCCCATAGTTTATTGTGATCCACACAGTCAAAGGCTTTGGCATAATCAATAAAGCAGAAATAGATGTTTTTCTGGCAATCTCTTGCTTTTTCAATGATCCAATGGATGTTGCCAATTTGATCTGTGGTTCCTCTGCCTTTTCTAAATCCAGCTTGAACATCTGGAAGTTCATAGTTGACATACTGTTGAAGCTTGGCTTGTAGAATTTTGAGCATTACTTTGCTAGCGTGTGAGATGAGTGCAATTGTGCAGTAGTTTGAGCATTCTTTAGCATTGCCTTTCTTTGGGATTGAAATGAAAACTGACCTTTTCCAATCCCGTGGCCACTGCTGAGTTTTCCAAATTTGCTGGCATATTGAGTGCAACACTTGCACAACATCATCTTTTAGGATTTGAAATAGCTCAACTGGAATTCCATCACCTCCACTAGCTTTGTTTGTAGTGATGCTTCCTAAGGCCCACTTGACTTCCCATCCCAGGATGTCTGGCTCTAGGTGAGTGGTCAACCATCATGATTATCTCAATCGTGATGCCCTCCCCTAGTCACCCCCATTACTCTCACAGGACAATTACCATCCTTATTTCTAATATCATAGATTCATTGTGCCCCTTTTTGAACTTTATATACAAGAATCAATACAATGTGTATTTTATACCACTGTGTTTGAGAGATCCAATCTCACTACTCTCTATATAGTTACAGTTTGCTCGTGTTCATTGCTGTATAGTATTCCATTGTCTAAATTATCATTATTTGTTCAGTCAGGCACTGAGAGACATTTGAGTGGTTTATAGTTTGAGACTTTCACAAAGTGATGCTGTCAATATTTTTGTCTTTGATGTATGTAAGTATGTGTTTTTGTTGGGTATCTACTTAGGACTAGAATTGCCTCGTCATAGATTGTGTGTATGTTCGAAGAGTGATATCTTTACAGCATAAGCATATGGCAGCATTCCTTCACTTAAACCCTCCATGGCTTCCCAATGGCTTTAGAATAATGTCCCGACTTTTTATGTCAACTCACTTGGGCTTTGCATGCTCTGCCGCCTGCTCACTTCTGCCTCCCTGCCTCAAACCCTGCTCTTATACAAGGTGTTTTTCCACCAGACAGATGTTCTAGTCCATTCTTTCACCTTGCCAAACTTCTTCCTCTGCCAAAGGGCCAACTTGCTTGATGTGCTGCAGTTTCCAACTGGTCGGTTCTTACTCATTCTTTATGTTGCTGGTCAGATAGAATATCCTCAGAAAAGCCTCTCCTGATTCACTAACGTAAGTGAGCAATCACTGTTATTGTTTCTCATTGCCCAGCTCATAATTACCCAGAACTGAATGTGAAATTGTCTCATTGTTAACGACTGCCCCACCCAGCAGACTAGGCAACAAGGGACTGGGACATTCATGTCCAATGTTAGATCCTCAACACCTGGCACCAGGCAGGAACATAGTAAGGGGTCACTAAGTAGCAGTACTTATTGGGACTTCCCTGGTGGTCCAGTGGCTAAGAGTGCTTCCAATGCAGGGGGCCTGGGTTCAGGCTCTGATCAGGGAACTAGATCCCACATGCCATAACTAGGAGTTCACATGCTGCAACTAGGAGTTCACACGCTGCAACTAAAGATCCCACATGCTGCAACGAACATTGAAGATCCCACGTGCAGCAACTAAGACTCAGCACAGCCAAATAAATAAATATTTTAAAGTTAAAAATAAATAAATAGGAGCTTCCTTGGTGGCTCAGTGGTAAAGAATCCACCTGCCAATGCAGGAAACATTGGTTTGGTCCCTGATCTGGGAAGACGCTACATGCCTCGGAACAACTAAGCTCATGAGCCTCAGTATTGAGCCTGTGCTCCAGAGCCTGGGAGCCACAGCTTCTGAGCCCGTGTGCTGCAGCTCCTGAAGCTCGTGCACCCTGGAGCCCCTGCTCCTTAAGTGAAGCCACCACAATGAGAGGCCCATGCACTGCAACTGGAGAATAGCCCCTGCTCTCCATAACTGGAGAGAAGCCCATGCAGCAACAGAGCCCCGGCACAGCCAAAAATTAAAAGTAATAAATACATTTTAAAATAAATAATAGCAACACTCTTCCCTGCTCTGTAGAACTGACGCCTTGTAGTCACCCAGGGACCAGGGTGCAAATCTTGGCTCCATTACTCACTACTGTTGTACTGTTAGGCAAGTTACCTAGGTTCCCTGGGCCTCCATTTTCTCCTCTGGAAAACAGACATAATCCTGTACCTTGAGAATGTATGTGAGTACATCACCTAACACAGTGTCAGCCACGTGGTGCTAATTAAGCAGCAGCTTTCTGTGCACCAGCTCTTTGAAGTCTCACCACAATCCCAAGGGCAGGAACTATTTTAAATCCCCATCGCATAGATGAGGAAACTGAGAAACTAAGGCCCAGGGAGGTTAAATACTTTGTCTGGTCATTCTGGCTCCAGGCCCTAAGCCCTCCTTCATGACAGTGTGGGTCGTAGCATGTGAAAGATAATAAAAACAGAGGAGAGAGGCAGAGGTGAGCTCCAAATAGCCAACCCCACTCACTCCCACCCCTTTGACATCCGTTCATCCCCGTGAAACCCAAAGGTTAGGACCATAGCCCGGAAACCACTGGGTCACACAAACATCCGTGATTATCAATAGCTATGAAGGAGAAAATAGAAAGATCTGATTACAGAAAAAAATCCAAAGCTCTATATAACAAAAGACATCACAAACAAGGTCAAAAAGAGAAATGAGCTTGTGGGAGAAAATACCTAAACTTCATACAACACAGGTTTACTCTGCCTGTTATGAACATATTCCTGCAAATAAACTGGAAAAATACAAATGATCCAATGGAAAAATAGGCAAAGAATATGAACAGAAGAGGAAATGACAGTGGTCAACAAACAATGTGTAAGCAGAGAAATGAAAATTAAATAATGAGTTCCTGCTTGTCTCCTAATATTAGCAAAAATGAAAAATATTGGTAACATTCATGCTAACGAAGGCATAAGAAAACTAACACTGCAATACCCATCATTCAGCTGTAAAAATATTGGAACTTTTAGGAAACATTTTCTAAAATATTATGAGATAAGTAATAGGCAACAACTTTCAGAAATTAAAGCAATAATAGATGGTGATATAAATAGATACAAGAATAGTCATTTCAACATTTCTGCAATAACAAGAACCTAGAAACACCTCAATTGCATCAATACAGTTATATAGTACATAGCTATTAAGTGAGATAGATCCATATGTGCCAACTTAAAATTATCTCTAAAATGAATAAAGTAAAAAAGAATGTCAAGGAATAATATCTATGGCTTTAGTCTTCTGTTTCACAGAAAATGAAAATAAACATAACCAAATCACCCCAAACACTTCTTAAAGCAGTTACTCAGTGCTCTGTGGTGACTTAAATGGGAAGGAAATCCAAGGAAGAGAGGACATATGTATACACGTAGCTGATTCACTTTGATGGACCACAGAAATTAACATAGTATTACAAATCACCTATACTCCAATTTAAAAAAAATAAGCACAGAAAAAAGTAGGAAAATAAAATTTCTAATTACAGTTTATCAAAGGAGTCCGACTGGAGGGTTTTTGGCTTAAGACATATCTTTAAGTTTAAATTGTTGCAATGAGCATTTTATTAAAAATTAATTAATAAGCCCTGCTCGTTAATAGGGGGAAGGCAATGGCACCCCACCCCAGTACTCTTGCCTGGAAAATCCCATGGACAGAGGAGCGTGGTGGGCTGCAGTCCATGGGGTCGCTAAGAGTCGGACACGACTGAGCGACTTCACTTTCACTTTTCTCTTTCATGCATTGGAGAAGGAAATGGCAACCCACTCCAGTGTTCTTGCCTGGAGAATCCCAGGGACGGGGGAGCCTGGTGGGCTGCCGTCTATGGGGCTGCACAGAGTCGGACACGACTGAAGTGACTTAGCAGCTCGTTAATAATGATTCAAGAAATACTGCCTGCCTGTCTATTCTTATAAAATCTTTCCTGATTTAACATTTACTTTGCTTCAATTCCTACAAATAACCTGCTAGATTGGAGAGAAGGTGTTAATTGTCTTCTAAACAACTTCCTCTGATTAACCTTTTGGCTTGCTCTGCTGCCCAGCCTCTCAGGAAAAAGAAACCTGATATCATTATTATTCTAAAAAGAAATCTATGTTCTGAACATACAGTACATGCACGCAGTAGAAAATTCAAAATGAACAAAAGAATATATAGTAAAAAATGAGTCTTTTTTCTCCCTAGTACCCAGCCACCCAGTTCTACACCATTTTCTTACGTATCTTTTCAGAGATATTCTAGGCATATTCCAGCATGTACATGTATACAGTCTATTTTTTAGAACACTAATACTGTACATAATGTCTATATACATGGATACATTTTGTGATTTCTTCTAGCCAGAGCCTGATTAGTTCCAAGGCCGCACTTCTTTCCTGCTTGAGAAGTCAAATTTCCATAGCAGTGGCAGCTTATCCATCCATTCATCCATCCATCAGTCTATCTGCCCATCCACCATTCATCCAATAGCATCCACTGACAAGGATTCGGTGACCACTCAGTCTGTGCCAGGCACTAGGTTAGAAGCTGGAGATAAAGTGATGAAAAGATAAGGTCCTTGCTCTCACCCAGCCAGCCTTCTGTAAAAGTAACAAATTATGTAGACGACGACAAATAATAAAAGAAAACTAACATATTTCAGACAATGGAACATGCGTTGGTGAGACTCATTCTCAGTTAAGAGAGGACGGAAGGAGGAGAGCTAAAAAGGAGAGGGGAGGGAGAAACAGGGC
Source organism: Oreotragus oreotragus (assembly GCA_006410675.1). Classification (NCBI taxonomy): domain Eukaryota; kingdom Metazoa; phylum Chordata; class Mammalia; order Artiodactyla; family Bovidae; genus Oreotragus; species Oreotragus oreotragus. Next base: position 607,601 of record SJYX01021581.1, read on the forward strand.
TTATTATAGGTGGATGGCCAGACATCTCCCTTGTGAGGTGACATTCAAGCTAAGCACTGAGGAACAAGAAGGAGCCAATGTTGCTGGTTTCCCTGCTCGATGACTTTACAGTGAGCGATTCCACGGGCAGAGTTTCAGCCTAATCTGAGTGGTGATGAGGGTGGGCTCTGAAGACCTGGTGGCATCCACTTGAACCCCAGCTCTGCCACTGAAAGCCAGGGGAGCCTTGGGCAAAATGCTTAAGCTCTCTGTGCCTCAGTTTCCTCACCTGTAATACAAGGTCATATAAAAATAGTACCAGCTTTAAGCTGGATCACAGTGAAAATTAAGCAGGTGAAGCAATGTGGGCTGCCCAGGCTGGCACAAAGAAAGTGATCAAAATATGATAAACTTTTTAAAAATTATGCTAGGTATAGTTCCAAGATGAAAAGTCAAAAGCATGCTCTATAATAGAAGAAAGTGATCAAAGTTTTTATCAAAATTAGAAATATTTGCTCTATAAAAGACATTGTTAAGAGAATGAACAAAGAAGTTACAACCTGGGAGAAAATATTTGCAAATCACCTGTTGGACAGAAAGCTTATATCCAGAATATACAAAGAACTCTCAAAACTTAGTAAGAAAACAATCCAAGTAAGAAATGGACCGAAGACTTGACCAGACACTCCACCAAAGAGGATGCGTTATGCAAAAGCACATGAAAAGACATTTAACAGCATCAGCCTTTCTGAGAATGCAAATAAAACCATGACGAGACACCACTACACACCTATTAGAATGGCTTAAGAAGAATCTGACAGGATTTCCCTGGTAGTCCAGTAACTAAGACTCTCTGCTCCCAGTGCAGGGGACCTGGGTTCGATCCCTACTCAGGGAACTAGAGCCCACATAACACAATGAAAGAACCTGCAAGCTGCAACTAAGACCCTGGTGCAGCCAAATGAAAAAATAAATAGTTGTTTTTTTTTTTTTTTTTAAGAATATGACCATACCAAAATTAACAACAACCACAAAAAAGAATCTGACAATACCATGTGCTGACAAGATACAGAGAAACTACAATCCTCATGCTTTGGTGGTAGGAGTCCAAAGTGGTACAGCCACTCTGGGAAACAGTTTGGCAGTTTCTTATAAAGTTAAGCCTTTACTTTACATATGCTCATTCCTAGGTGATTACCCTAGAGAAATGAAAACTTTTGTTCACATACAGACCTATACACAAATAGCAGCTCTATTCATAATCCTCAAAAACTAGGAGTAACCCAAACGTCCTTTAAGGGATGAACAGATAAATATACTGTGGTAAGTCCATACTACTAGAAAGCTAAAAAAAAAAAAAAAAGTACAAACTCCTGATACATGCAACAGCTGAATGAACAGGAGCCAGTCTCACACGGTTATGTACTACGTGATCTCTTTCATATGACATTCTTGAAAAGACAAAGCCACAGCAATGGAGAGCAGATCAGTGTTGTCAAGGGCAGGTGTGGGGAGGAATGTGACTACAGAGGGACAACTCAAGTGGTCTAGGGCTGATGGAACTTACCTGCATCCTGATTATGCTGATGGTTACATAAACCTACATGCACGTCAAAATTCATACAAATATACACCAACAAGTCAATTTCATCACATGTTAATTTTTTAAATAAGAAAAATAAAAAATGATTAAGGATACTGTCATTCTAACTCAGTCACTCACTCACTTTCAATCTCTCCTCCCTCCTTTCTTCTCATTTTCTGTAGCCAGAAACTTCTTCAGGAACAGGCACTTCTGCCCTCTAAATATTTTAAGACATCCTTAATAACTTGGGCTTCCCCCTGGTGGCTCAGGTGGTAAAGAATCCACCTGCAATGCAGAAGAAGGAGGTTTGATCCCTGGGTTGGGTAGATCCCCTGGAGAAGGAAATGGCAACCCACTCCAGTATTCTCGCCTGCAGAATCCCATGGACAGAGGAGTGTGCTGGTCTGCAGCCCCTGGGGTGGCAAAGAGTTGGACATGACCAAGCCACTAACGAGAACTACACTTTGTTTCTCTGCATACAAAGGTAACACATTTTTGTTGGAAAGAAAAGAAAAAGGAAGGGAGAGAGGGAGGGAGTCAGGAAGAATTAAATCATTACAGAAATGTATGACGTAGAAAGTGAAAGGCATCAGGAATCCTGCCCTCCAGAATTAACCCCTGGGAGGAGCTTCTCCCAGAACCATTTCAAAGTGATTTTGTACAGTTGTTTCCTTACAAGGTTCAGAACCCAGATGGTGGGATTTCATTTGATTGATTGTTCAGGGAAACATGGAGGGCCCTGGGGAGAATGACCTTGAAAGGTCAACATCCAGTCCATTCTCATACCAACTCAAACCTTTTCACAGCTGGATGAAGTCTAGCGTGATCTAGTTCATTAAAGGTCATCCAGTCCCTTCCTGTCCCTCTCTGCTATGACTCCTACAAGACTCCATGTCTCTCACGGCAGCCTGCTCCCCTCACCTGGAGCTCTCCCTCTGTGCCCTGACTACCTCTTCCCTCTCACCCAGCTCCATTTGCAATCACTGTTTGGATCATCCAGTCAGTGTGCAACAAATCACTCACTATCTGTTCCTTCCTCCCTTCCTTCAAAGATACTTGCTGAGTGCATGATATGTGTACCGTGCTGAGGCATAGGGATACCTCAGGAACAAGATCCACACAATTACCACCCTCCCAGAGCTTCCATTCTAGTCAGAGAGACGGCAGCTAACCACAAAATGATTCTAACACGTATTCAATAAGAATTGTGCTAAAGCCTGGAAAATGCAATCCCAGCTGGGGCAGGCTTCCCTGAGGAAGGGCAGTTAAGCTGAGACCTGCAGGAGAAGCAGGAGTTGACCAGGTTCACAGCAGAGGGAAGGAAATTGCCAATGCAAAAACCCAAGAGGTCAGGGTGGCTCCCATGCACCTTGAGGACCAGCAGGTGCTGGGGTCACAGCAGTGGACAGGGCACAATGATTGCTCTCCAGGGAAATGTTTTGGGAACATTTGCCACTGGCTTTGTGGCCTTCCTTGCCCTTTCCTTCCCTTAAAGTCCTGCATCTGAAACAGAACGTTCCCTTAGGGCTTAGGGCATGGGATTTGGAATCAGGTCTAGGCTCCATCACACCCTATACATGGACAAACAAGCAACAGTTTACTCTCTGTAAGAGTAAGCTCATTTTCCCCCACCTGTGAAATGTGTATGAAGCTGTAACATGGGAGGACTTAATGAGATAACCCACACAAAGTCACATAAAGTCATGATCACAGTGCTTGGTACCTAGGTTCATAGTGGCTAGTGTTATGGTAAAGAATCCCCCTGCAAGGCAAGAGACCCAGGTTTGACCCCTGGCTGGAGAAGTTCCCCTGGAGAAGGGAATAGCCAGCAATCCAAGTATTCTTGCCTGGAATTCCATTGACAGAGGAGCCTGGGGGGCTACAGTCCATGGGGTCACAAAGAATCAGACATGACTGAGCACAAACGCTTTCACTTTTCATTAGAGGCACCGTGGTGCCTGACCTTGGAGGTGCAGTCTATATAGTCTAACTCTATTCAACTCTATATAGTCAAATACAGAGTTCATACAGAGCCAGGGAGGGGCTCCCAGCCTCTGGATTCCTATAGAACCAAAGTCCAAGTAATGATCCCTTTGGAATGAAATTCTGTGAATCCATCAAGCAAGTTTTGGGAGTGGACTTGCATTTGGCTGGAGAGTAGAGGACAGGGAAGACCCAGAAATGTTCCTTAGATGACAAATGTGTGCCGCCAGTTGACATCAACCCACCCCCTTCTCCTCCTGCCCTGAAGGCTGACCTCTCATCCAAAGGATTCCAACAATGCCACTGGTAATGAGAGCCCCAAGAAGTCCTCTCTGGGCTGAGGAGTCACGGGTTCTGCCTTCCCAGAAAAGCACCTTTGCTCCAGCAGGAGCATGCCTTTGGACTGATAAAGACTCGCCGTGTCCAGTTATGGGCAGGAATATTGCAAGGGGGTGAAGCTATTTTTTGCCACATGCTCTATCTCTCCAGCAGGCATAGTGACATTGCTTGGGATCCAAATATTCTCAGCTGTAGAAGGTCATGGAGCTGAAGGCTAGAAGGTCTGGACTTCAAATAGCCAGACTGGGTTTGCATCACTGGTTGGAGGGTCCTAAGACCTTGAGCTGTCATCCTTCCATCCTCTGGCCCAGCCCCAACCACTACCCACAGGACTTCTGTTGAACCGATTCCCCTGGGCCCAGAGTCTAGTGGCTACTGTTTATTTTTAGCCTGTGATTCCCTGAGAATGCGGGTGGGCCCCTTGGAGCAGGGGGAGGGAGGAGGGAGGAGGAAAAGTAACTTCAGGGCCTGGAGGGCCAGAGAAGACACAGCCCAGTCCAAGCCCTTAGCTCAGCTCTGTGACCGGCAGTCCTCTCTTGGTCCACCCCAGCTGAGGATCAGGTTGGACTCATGCCCCCGCCTTCCCCTTTTACTCTTCCCTGAAGGCCCTAGAGACTGTGAGCTTTCCGTTCCTTTTTATAGTCACGCTCCCCACACTGCAAGCCCTTGGTCCTCTGGGGTTCCCTTGCTCAACCACAGTGGTTGTGATACAAGACTCCTCAACACCTCTTCCTCCTGCCTCTGAAGAGAGGTCTCAGGCCCATCTCCTTGGGCCAGCCTGGCACCAGAGTCAGTGCTTAACAAATATGGGTAGACTGAAGGATGGGTTTCAGGGCTCCTCCATACAGGCAAAGGCCTGAGTAATGGAAGAACAAATAACGGGAAGTTATAGGGGCTTAGAAACTTACAAAACCCTTACGTCATGGTCTCTGGCTCTAGTTCCTTTCTCCTTTCTGAGAAGTTCCCTGGAGCCCCTGGGCCCCATCTTTGTCTTGAAACCTAGAGGGAAATGTATCTACCCCTTCTTCCTCTTCACTCTACCTTCAGTCATCCCTGACAAAAGGGAAACTGTCTGGTGAGCTGACCTCAATCCTGGCACACGCTTGCCCTGAGACCCAGGGCAAGACGCCCTGCCCCCTGCAAGAAACTATAAAGCACTCTTGTGGGACTGTTGTGAGAAATAGTGAGGGTATGTGTGAAACAGCTGGCGTGTAGTTGGTGCTTAATAAATGGTGATTGTTGTTGTATTATCATTAAATAAATGGTGCAGGACACCAAGCCTTTTTTTTTAAATATCTTCTTTCATGGTATACCTGATCATTCTTCTTTATAGAGTACATTAATATTTTATAAGGCACTTTCACATCCATTAGCTCTTCTGATCCCCATACAACCCCTTGAAAAGGGCCAAGTTATTATTCCATGATTATTATTCCCATTATACAGATAAAACTACTCTCATTCCAGAAAACACAGATGACATCATCGCATTGTCAGTGTCTAATGCAGAGCCTGGCACAGAGTAGGTTCTCAAAACAAAACAAAGCAAAATCCTTCTGAAGGAATGGCCTATAGAATGTAACCCTCTAGGCCATTTTGCCTTTCCTCATCTGTAAAATGGGGACTCACACTGAAGGATAACATAGGAAATTCAAAGTCTACGATTCAGGGAATTCCCTGGTGGTCTAGTGGCTAAGACTCTGCATTCCCATTGCAGGGGGTCTGAGTTCCATCCCTGGTTGGGGAACTAGATCTTGCCTGCCACAGAGATGATCAGAGATCCCACATGCTGCAGCTAAAGACCCAGCACAGCCAAATAAATAAATAAATATTTTAAAACAAAACAAAGTCTAGGATTCCGCTCCAAAGCAGGGCTTGGTCTTTTTAACAGGCAGAAGGGAGTGAGGTATGTGTGGCACGTCTCTCTCAGAAGAGATACTCACTTTTTTAGTTTTGGGAGAATAATTGAGAAGTGCCTTGAACAGGGAGATGGTTATAGCTCTTTCCTGGAAGAGCATCAGAACAGATTCCCCACGTCCCTGTGTCCTGGGACTTCAGTTTCTCCAGCTGGAAGCTGAATTTTAGAAAGGAGATGGGCCTATGTGCCTATAGTCATGGGGAGCAAATCCCAGAGGAAGTAGGAAGGATTCTGGGGTAGAAATTAAAATTTCCTCTAACATTGACACCATGGGGAAAAGAGTCTGCCACATTTGGAAGAGATGGGGTGAGGTGGATTAAAACATAGGCGAGAACTTACATATGCAACTTTTTAGGTCAAAAATCGTTTTACTAATTTGGGGACCTAAAAATGTATTATGCATAAGTTGATTTTTGCTGCAAAGGATCACAATCAGTATATTACATTTCAAAGTATAATCTTTGTGGTCAGGCAATAATTATAAACCTGTGGCTTATTTTTAATTTATTTAATTAAAAAAATTAATGGACATATAGCTGTTAAATTCTAGGGGATCTCTTCAGTTTGCCCATTGGAGAGAAGCAGAAGTCACTCACACTGAATTTCAAGAAAGCCTCTAACGTGTGGGAGCTTATGGTTTAAAAGAGACCACACAACTTTAAGAAAATTACTAAGACTGTGTAGGAAGAGAAAAACTCAACTCACTGATGACATCACAAGTCTCTTGAAACTGAAAGTATATTTATTTTCTAGTGACTGCAAATCACATTTTTTCCCCTCAGAATAATTAACAATGCTTTTAGATTCTTGAAATCAGAAATAAAGCTGATGCTTATTGAGCATCTACTATGTGGCAGATAATGTTGTGATGACTTTCCATGCATTAATTCATTTAATCCTTATCACAGCCCTGTGACAGAGGTACTATGATTATCCCCATTTTATAGATGAGAAAAGAAAGTTCAAGGAAGCAAAGTAACTTGTCTTAAGGTCCCATTGCTACCAAGTGGTGGAACAAAGATTTGAACCTAGGTTGGGAGCAAAGTGGCAAATAGATCAGCATGAACATTAGGCCCCAGTCAGCCCTCTTCATTCAATCAAGTTACCTCCTCGAGGTGAACTTGGGAAAATTACCCACCTCTAGCTTCACCATCACATGTAACCATGTGAACCCTCTTCTCCCCAGATCCTACCCCAACAGGAACATTTGTGATTTAGAGAGCTGAGGAAAACATACCAGTGCTTTTTAAATACTGCTTTTTAATTTTTTTTAACTCAGAGCAATTTTTAACTCTTTAAATCTTTGTCTTAAAAGGATTATTTCTTCAATCCCTTTTATGATGTCACATGCATGCCTAGTTGCTCAGTCATTTGTGACCCCATGGACTGCAGGCTCATCTGTCCATGAGGATTCTCCAGGCAAGAATACTGGAGTGGGTTGCCATGCCTTCCTCCCAACCCAGGGATCAAACCCAGTCTCCTACATTGCAGACAGATTCTTTACTGTCTGAGCCACCAGGGAAGCCCTCATGAGGTCACAGGGATGAGGAAAAGCCTATTTCTAATTCCCTCCCAGCTCCCGACTTCTGTCATGCTCTCATTAATCTGTGTGAGGAAGCAGAAAGTAGGACCCCATTTCCAGTCCTTCGTTCCTCTAACACTTACTAATGGAGCGCTAGACCCTATCCAAGGTGCCCTCACCCAGTGAAAACTGGCAATAAGCAAGGGCACAGAGAGATGGACTAAGTTACAGGGACCATGTCTGCGCTGTGAAGGAAATCTCCTGTGGTCTGGCCTGGCAACATCAGTGCCCAGTCAAGTTCACAGTCACCACCAGGGAATGGGTGGGGGCACGCCCACCACCAAGACTGAAAGTCTCTAAGAGGAAGCCCCAAGCGAGGGGGCACAGACTTTCCTGTCTTGCAACACCAGCAATTTCTGGGTCCCAGAGGAGCCGTTTCCCCTCGTTGACCCACACTCAGATCACCCTGCCCTCAGTGCCCGAGGACAGCCCAGAGACCACACCAGACGCAGCTTTGCCTTCAAAACCTCCCTGTGGCTCAAGTTTCAGACATCCCTTCAGGATAGCAAAGTCTACCTGACAGTCTTTGGACAACTGATCTTAAGTGTTTTATTTGGGGGATTTTTTTTTTTTTCCAGATTAGTTTCTTTGAAGAGCCGAAGAGGTCCCTGAAATAAAATGGCATTTAATCGCAGCTCACACCTCTAACTCCTACCTTCCAGACGAGACCCAGTGAGAGGAACAGGGCAGAGGTCGCCACCTTTTCTGAGCCTGATAAGAGGACTGTCCTGAGAGCCAGCCCCCATTGGCTGGCACCGCGGAGTTCTGGAACATTTTTCCTCTCCAAGATGTGATGTTAAGCAATCCACACAACACGCAGAGCAGGTCATTTGCCGACACCTGATTTCATGATTCTAAACCCAGCACTCTTTTTATCATCACCGTGTTTCCCGACCTCCGTCACTCAAGTCCTTCCTCTGACTTTTGCCAAATCCCTATATTACCTGTATACCCTGATTAATACATTTCTCAAAGCTGCCTGCTTTTCTCCTTTGGCTTAAATGCCTCTGTTTAAAAACAAAGCTTGCTATCACTGTTCTAATTGGAAATCTGGTTTCACTTACCGTAAATGGAAGGCAGCCATAAATACAAACGCAAGAAAATGTTAGCAAACCCCAGCTAGACTCTGTGGCCGGCTGAAGGCTCTGAGCCCGACGTCTGCTCTCTCTTTGTAAAACAGGGAGGGCAGAAGCGTCAGAAGTGTTAAAGACAGGCTAGCTCCCAACTGAGGCTTTCTCCTGGAAGGATGAGGGAGAAGTGAGAAAGTGATGAACTTTCTCACCATGCGAGCCAACAGACACTAGGCCGTGCCTATCTTGAACGCTGGCCACCGGGAGCACTTGTCTCGCCCCTGGGAAAGCCTGCGGTGCAGCATCCCTTCTTGGGGGAAGAGGAGTGGCTCCCTTGCCTTGGCCCCCCTCAGTCTGTTTTCCCAAGTGCCACCCCCAGCCACCCTGACCTGTCTGGGAGGCCATCTTTTCAAATCCTTTCGTCTCTCTGCCTCCCCGGTGTGAGCTCTGTCCTAGGCCCCATCCCTGCCTACTTGTGTCCCAGCACAAAGTCTCTTCTCTCACCCATACCCTCGCCAGGGGCCAGAGCTTGGCAGGAGTGCTGCAACCCCTTTCGAAACACTTCCTTTTGCTTCCCAGACTCTCCACTTCGGTGGGCCAGCCAAGCCGGCCGAGGGGCCTTTCTAAAGCTTGGCCAGACCTGTTGTGCTACTTCCCTGCTAAAAGCCACTCTGTGTTTCCCACTACCCTCAGGATCAGGTCCTTCCTCCCTTACTCCTCCCCTCTTCCCTCCCCCAGTTCTAGGAATTCACCATGTTGGACTTCTTCATTTCCTTACCAGTCTCTTCTTTGACTTGGGAATTTCATAAACAACATTCCCTCTGCTTCACCCACACATTCTTCCCATCTCCGATTCAACGCCACTCTCTCAAGGCAGCTGCTCCTGGTTTCCCTCCAGGCAGACCCCGCCCCTTTGATGACCCGTGTTTCTCCCCTGGCTCCCATGAGCTCATGTTCTATCGGAATCACCTGTGTCTGTTTGCCTCTCTAGCCCAGAGTCTAGCAAAGGTTCTGAACCATGTGGAGCCACATAAATGCTTGTTGATTGAATAGAAGGTTATTATGAATTCCCTGCACCTGTCAATCCCCACTCCCACTTTCTACCTGCCTTGCCTTTGTCTTCACCTAAGTTCTCCTTCTCCCAGCCTTGATATTCCAGGTCAATTCCCACCTCCCAGGAAGCCACCCTTACTGCTCTAGCCCAGACAAAATTTGCCTTCTATAGAACTCTTAGCATTTCCTTTGTTGAATGAATGCATGAGACATATTATAAAAAGGAGCAGTTTGAGAAATGGATGTCATTTAAAACTCACACTCATGAGAATGACTTCTGTTTTTTAAAAGGGAAGGCATAATTTCCATCAGTGGAAGAATAAATTTCTAATGATTTCATTGGAGAGGCTGGTGGGAGACAGAGGCAACAGAGACAACAGGCTCAAATCACAAAGCCTTTTTTGGTTTTTCTTTGCAGTAAAGGTGAATTCTAAGAAGAAAGTCTCGCTCAAAATGTTACTTGGCTTTTTGGAAATAAATAACAATTTGCCCATGGTACAAAATTCATGGACGTGAACTTGGGCAAACTCTGGGAGATGGTGAGGGACAGGAAAGCCTGGTGTGCTGCAGTCCATTGGGTCTCAAACAGTCAGATACTACTCGGCAACTGAACAACAGCAATAACAAAATTTAAAAAGCAGGTGGCCTTTCCTTAGCACGCCACATTAATGAATTTGAGTGTTCGAGGAGATCAGCATACATAGAGGTAGAGAATCCACTGTTCCTAATGACATAGTGATAGAAACTGTATTCCTAGGGGAGCCCCAACAGGTGGAAATGTGGACTCTAAAGGGAAGGGACCAAGCATGCAAATGTGGTTCTAGGGTCTGTGAATGGGGGTGGCCAGAGAGGAGATCTCAGGGTGGGTGGCCTAAGGGCCTTCAGGCCCAGGGCTGGCCAGCAGTTAAGCCACCCTTGCTGCCTTATTGGCTATCAGACCTTCGGCCCTCAGATCCCTGAAGGGACAGTTCAGGGGGCAAACAAGGAAAGATGGGTCCAGTCTCCCTGAAATCAAACAGGCTCAGAGAGAGCAGGAACCCAGGGAAGACAACTATCCTGGGGACTTGTGGAAAGCTTAGGAGGGCATCAGCCTTCCCACTAAGGAGGAATAGGGCTCCAGTCAATGGTATTTTATCTCAAAGGACACATGACCTCAGCTCACACTGGAGTCATAAGCAGCCTTACTTTATATTCTCATCTTTCTTGTTTATTGACACCAGGATCTCTGAGGCCAGGGAATGGGGGTCTCTTTTCCTCTGGTTTCGAGCCTCACTCCCCTGACCAATAACAGTGAGCCCAGCACTGAGTCCATTTTGGTGGCCACATGTGACATTCTCATTGAGAGAGGACTGTGATTGTGATTCATATCAACCCCCAAACATACACACACACACAGCACCTGGAAACAGCCCAGGGGAGGGCAGAGGCACTGCTGGGCTGCCAGGAGCCCTGGGCCCTAGCCTGGCCCCCACTACCAGTGTGCCAATTTGGGCAGTCTCAGGGCAAAGCCCAGGACTAATCAGCTCTTGTTGTTCACACCCTCCAATCAACAACTCAAGGAAACACAAAGCTATTCTTACGGCTGCTGTCCTGGCTGGATTGTAGGAAGGACAAATAAGGCCATTTCTAAAGAATTCCCAACCTGTTCAGATATGAAGGTTATAACAGCCAGTGATTGGCGTGAGCGGGGAAGTCCAGGAAAAGCCAGATTGCCAGGGTCCTTTGTAACTGCTTCTGCAGCTGTACTGATCAGGAACCAGCTCCAAATCAAATACGTGTACAAAAAGGAGGCTCGAACCGCTTTTCTCAGCCCAGGCCTGGCCGTCTTGCTGCCTCCACTGGAGAGATAAGAAAGCAGACTCAGGAAAGTTAACACAGTCATGTGAACATCAACAGGGTAGTCAAGAATTAACTCCATTAGGCCAATACTCATTCCAGACTTCTGAAAGGCTCTAGGTGACTGAATTTCTGCCAAACTGAGGGTCTCATTACTTTCCAGGGAAAAACGTTTTCCAAGTGATATCAGCATTACAATAATACTGTGTGAATGTTGGGGGCTTATGGGCACATGAGCTAGCCATCAGCGTGGGATTCTAAATTCTTGACATGGCTCAATTCAAAGTTTTGGTTTTAATTGTTTTGAAGTGAACCAGAATGTTCATGGCATGCACTGGTACCATTTTGTTGTGCCCAAATTTAAATCATAGTTCCAGGAGGCTGCTGTCCTGGAAATATTAACAGTAAGTAAGCCCAGCCTGCTGCCCAGTGGCTACATTTCAACATTGCTTTGTTGTTGTCACATGTCATATACCCTGGAATTCTCAGGAGGTTATGTAAAAAAAAAAAAAATTTTTTTTGACTTTTTATAAAATGTGGTTTCTTGAAAAATAAGCCAAATGTCTTGGTGATAGAAGGGAGGATTAAAAGAAGTAAATATTCTTATTGTTTCTTAAGCCAGAAAGCAGAAGTTTTGGCTAAATTCAGAATAGGAGATTAGAACCAGTGGGAGTTCAGATCCTAAAACTGACAAATTCACCTTTTTCTCTAAACAGTAATTTTTTCTTTAAAGCAATTTATAAAACCATTTCAAGTGATCAATGGCAATAGCAACAGCAACAAAAAACAACTCTTTGATGAGCAAAAGAAGAAACTTTTGAGAAGCTGAAAAGCATTTGATGTGTAGCATGGAGATGTAACCCTTCCCACGGAAGGCTCTGTACCCCAGAACTGTCCTGTCTTGTTTAAATGGAAGATCAAGGACTTCCCTGGTGGTACAGTGGATAGGAATCCATCTGCCAATGCAGAGGACACAGGTTTGATCCCTGGTCCGGGAGGATTCCACATACTGAGGAGCAGCTAAGCCCATGCACCACAAGTACTGAGTCCTGAGAGTTCTAGGGCCTGTGAGCCACAACTACTGAGCCCAAGTGCCGCAACTACTAAAGTCCGTGCACCCATGGCCCGTGTTCCACAACAATGAGAAGCCCTCACACCACAACAAACAGTAGTCCCTGCTCACCGCAACTAGAGAAAGCTCAAGCAGCAACATATTTTTAATCATCTAAATAAATAAATAAAAATAGAGGAGAACTAATTTTCCACACACACACACACACACACACAAAACATGTAACCCTGTTGGAAATGGGATTTTGCAAGAAGGCAATGATCCGAGCAAAGTTTTCCAAACACACAGGTTTAGGGCTCATGAAGGTCTCCAGGTCTTAGTCTGGAGAAGACTGGAAGCCACTGGGGAGTCTTGCCTCACCATCAGCTTGCTCATCCTTCCATTTTACCCCCACTCCCAGCCCATTCCAATCAGGATGTCATGGTGGCATGTCATCTAGTGGTTGAAATGATCACTGCAAGTAACTGCCTCAGGCTTCCCGTTTCAGTTTCATTACACCTTATTTATTGATGAAAGTGAAAGTGGAGAGTGAAAAAGTTGGCTTAAAGCTCAACATTCAGAAAACGAAGATCATGGCATCCAGTCCCATCACTTCGCCAACTAAGGTCTGTCTAGTCAAGGCTATGGTTTTTCCAGTGGTCAGGTATGGATGTGAGAGTTGGACTGTGAAGAAGGCTGAGCGCTGAAGAATTGATGCTTTTGAACTGTGGTGTTGGAGAAGACTCTTGAGAGTCCCTTGGACTGCAAGGAGATCCAACCAGTCCATTCTGAAGGAGATCAACCCTGGGATTTCTTTGGAAGGAATGATGCTAAAGCTGAAACTCCAGTACTTTGGCCACCTCATGCGAAGAGTTGACTCATTGGAAAAGACTCTGATGCTGGGAGGGATTGGGGGCAGGAGGAGAAGG